>JAQQZT010000023.1:33014996-33026482 GCA_030068275.1 Clarias platycephalus | reverse complement strand
TAGAATCGAATTGAATCGAATCGTTACCTGGTGAATCATAATCGAATCGAATCGTGAGGGCAGTGCCAATGCACACCTCTACTTTTTATCCATCTACAGTTTTTCTCATATCTTCATATTAAATGAAAGAAACAGGAACACATGTTTTACAGCGACAGGCTGCAAACTGTTTAAAGATACAATTTAAAAACTGATTATTTATGTAACAACCTCAGCAGCAGCCTCATTTCCCCTCTCTGGTCTGTTCCAACCAGCAGTAAACTAATAACTGGCCTAATCATACAATATGTTATCATCTGTTTCTCACTGGTTAATGCCTTAACTCTTAAAATCCAAGCGGCACAGATACGTGCTGGCACCATAGCAAAGAGTAAATGAGTTTAAAAAAAGAAAGTCGTCCTACAAGCCCCATTCCCGATAACCCGCCTCCCTCTGTTATTCCTCCCCCTCTGTTAACCGACGCGCGGAAAGATAGAAACCTAATCACAGCACCAAAACTCGTGGTGAATCATGATGAACCGTACTTACGGCCACCGCACGAAACCGTGTAGGTGAGACAGGGGTATTAGTAGTTAACAGATTATGGGCCAAACTTCGCTGAGTGATGATGGTAGAATAATTATAAAGGTGTTGACTAAAACAACATGCATGAGGAATCACAAAGGAGTTTTCTGCAATGGAAAATGACTCAAACTAGTTACTTTTATCAGAAAGTAACGCTGTAATGTAACTGATTACTTTTTAAAGACAGTAATTTTGTAATGTAATTAGTCACTTTAAAAAGTAACGTCCCCCAACACTGCCTATACTGTATAGTCCTATATATGTAAAAAATAAATAAATAAATAAATAAAACATTACTCTGAAACTTCTCATATAAGAGTATATATGAGACAACAAAAAAATCCTTTAGAAAGCCTGGAGAAATGTTCCTCAAGACTATATTAAAATACAAGAATGTCTGGCTCTTTGGAAGCTAACTATGAAGAAATTAGGGGGGGGGGGGGGGGGGGTAATGACTTTTGCACAGAACCGTATAGTTACGTTTTATGTTGTGGAATCTTAAATATAGCTGTATACTTCAGACTGGGCAGCTGCACATCAGGTTATCGTCTTCCAATCTTCATCTGTGCAGTTTAAGTCGGCCTGTGCCTGGTGTAGCATTGCTTTAAGGGTTGACATGTTGTCCATGTTGGGATGCTTTCCTACTTACAGCTTTTGAAAATACTGGTTATTTGAGTCACAGTAACCTTCCTGATAGCACAAACCAATCTGATCATTCTCCTCTAATCTCTCTTATCAACAAGGAGGGAAACCAGACATATCTAAAATAGCTGATAATATAATATCTGGCGGGACCTTGGCGTAGTGGTTAGCGCTGTGGCCTTGCACAAAGAGGGTTCGAGTCCCACCTCGGGTTTGTGTGCTTAGTGTTTACATGTTCTCCCAGTGCTTGGTGGGTTTCTTTATCCAGTCCAAAGGCATGCAGATTAGGCTAATAACCCTGCCTAGTGCTGTGTCCCCTGGGACAGTCTCCAGGCCTCCTGTGACCCTGTACAGGTTAATCGGTATAGAAAGTGAGAGAGCAATGCCTGTTGTTAAGACATAAAGTCTACAGTACATGAGCTCCCTATCCCTGATATGACGTTAATGTTTTGTCCATCATCGAGGTGTCAGGAGCAGTCACCCAGTGTCCTCTTGGGATCTTTTTTGATTTTTTTAAATGGGTGTCAATAATTTTGGAGCTTGCTGTACGCAAATTAGATTGTGCCTGTAAATATCTCTTTAATAAACATCATAAAAGTGTCAAGACTGTTGAATTTTGGAAATGGAGATTCACAGCACACACACACACACACACACACACACACACACACTATGAAATGTAATGACAGGCTGTGCTGTGCTGTTATGACGTGATTTGAATTCCATGTGACAAACTGTATTCAAAAGCATTTCTTGGCTCAGGTGCAACACTCACCAAAAAAAATCTCATTTAGCTTCTTATATAAGAACTCAAAACGTTTGCACAGCCACACTTTGTTCTTCCTGCTCCTGTATCTGTATTTCCTCCCATCCGTGCACCAAACCTCTGTTCCTCTCAAAGCACAGCCGGTGATTGAATCCAGATTTTATGCCCTCTATAAACAAACAAGCCTCAGTGTGATGTCGAGTCGAGGCAGGGGGACGTCGTGTGGGACTTTCGTCAGCAGTAAATTGCTCCGCTAAAAGGCTAGTTCTGTTCAGGAGAGTGGAGCTCGGGCCAACACCTGTCGAACAGCAGCGCCAGTCAGAGAGGCTGGACTCTAGCCAGCTCATCAGTGCCTGCGAAAGGAGCTCTGCTTGCTTTTAACGTTCCTGAAGGTTTTGTGGTATTTGTTCAGCATGAGAAAAAAAGAAGTTCTAGTAATTTTCCACTTTTTGGAAGGGTTCGCAGTGTCTATACACTATCAGAAAGGAAGGTAGTTCCGCGTAGTTTATACGTTCATGAAGGTTTTGTAGAATCTGTGCACCATCAGAGCGAATCATCTGCACCACAGATTCCTCCTCATGAAAAAGAGTGTTCGCCCTATCGTCCGGAGATTGTTTGATTCCCAGGTGATGCTAGCCAGAGGGGGTCTCTACAAAGTAGCTTGTCAACACTTTCTCAACACTTTGTTTGTCTCTCAAACTCAGGCAAGTGGAAGGGGCGGATAGTGATTTCCTGTGAGTGTGTATCAAAATCTTTTGAGATTCGCGAGCCACATATCTGGGCGCTTTCGCCCTCAAGCACCTTAAGATCGGACATTAGAAATTGCTATTGGTGGTCTGGGCCCTGGGGCGTGAATTCTTAATGGGTTTCAGAATGTGAAAAAACAAACGACTATAAGCATGCACTATGGGTACTGTTGCTTCTCAGGGTTGTACCCATACACCCAAACACCAGTAATGACCCTCGACATGAAGAACATGTCATCCTTGGCATTCATGCTGACGGAGTTCTTGGCAGACCTCGATGCGATGTTCCTTCTGCAACCGTGAGGAATGTCTGGACTGATCCATGTGACACACCAACAACGGCAGCACTGTTGTGGATTGTTCTCCGACGATCATCATGCACAAGTTGCCAAATGGTTGAAACATTTTGGGGGGTTGAGCTAATTGAATGTCTTCCTGATCTCTTTTCGTCTTCCAGTGATGTTCTTCAGCTCTTGAAGTTCGCATGCCACTCAAAACACCTCGTACGACTCATTGCAGCATCGCCTTAACCTTGCCGAATCATGTCAAACGTCTCGGTGGCAGTTTTGCCCAGTTTCACACAGAATTTCACGTTCGCTCTGTTCTAATTTGCTGTCCATAATGAAACATGGTAACATGGTAACGCACGTGGTCAGAACAGCACCAGCTGCACAGCTCCTAATGTACACAAGATGATGTCTTTTGGCACACTGACTTATGAAGGTTGTTGTTCTCCAAGACTGCGTGTGCAGTCTTGTCCTGAAATCTGTTGATATGTAACAAGACTAGTCTCAAAACTTTTTGAGGCTTATTCGTGTCTGCTTGTTTTGGGTTTAGTTCTGGTCCTGTCTTTTGCCTTATCTTCCCTTATATTGCTCTGCTACCTGATTGTGTTCACCTGTTCTATGGTACTGCTTGGATAGCTTTCCTGTTTACTGTATACACAAAAAGTTTTTGTTCATTTTTTTTCTTATCTCATTGGTTATTCTGTAAAACTCATTGGTTATTCCGCCACGTAATAAAACACATGGAGTGTCCCTTTAATGTGTTTGAATCCAGCTCATGATGAAGCCCAAACATCTGTGTGTACTAAAAATGCACAAGGGATCTCCACTGTTTGTGCATGGGTGTGTGTGGCCATTTAATCATCAAATAATACTCAGTTTGATGGCTAATAGAAGACCAGGGGGGACCTAACTGGCAAGAAGTGCAAGAGTCAAGATCTCTTCCACACAGCTGTTTTTCTAATCTGTCATTAAATAGCACAAGCATGCTTTAACCAATAACCCAGCATGCACTCAACCCCCATGACACACACACACACACACACACACACACACACACATGCGCTTGATCACATGCACAGTATGTTCTCAGTTTTCAGTCCCTGTTGGTTTTCCTTGTGGCTGTCTGTCAACAAGTCGCCGCATTTATTAGCCGCAGCTCAGTCCTAGTGCAAGTCCAGCTTCAGCAAGGTTGATGGGTTTCAGAAAGATTTTTTAGAGCGTGTTGTTGTGAGCTGAAAAAGCACAAGGCAGGACATCAATCATTGTGCTCCGGTTCCTGCTTCTAAGTTCTGCTCACCCAAGACCAAGGCCAGAGAAGCAGTGTGTACAAGAGTTGCAAATAAACGCAGCAAACGCTGCTGCATGAGTCATGTCCAAATTCTTTGAGTGTTCATCAGGACAGGTTTGCAATGCAAACACAAAGGGAGCGGAGCAACAGGCCATGCCTCCTCACTTACGTACAGTAGCAAATAACCAGTCTTAAAGATTTATTATGTCATAACTGTTATAATAATCTCATACAGTCTGGTACCATCCTGAAGCTGATTTTCCATATCCAGTAGTAGGGATGGAAATCACCAGTCACCTTGATTCGTAGGTGACGATTCGATTAAAAATGCAATTCAATAAGTACATGTATCATAGTTTTGAAAATATTCCGATTCTGTATTACATTTTCACCCGATTTCACTCACTCACCATCTATACCGCTTTATCCAGTATACAGGGTGGCGGGGGGCCTGGAGCTAATTCTTAGGGCACGAGGCGCGGTACACCCTGGACAGGGTGCCAATCCATCGCACGGCACACACATTCATTCACACACTACGGGCAATTTGGGGAACACCAATTAGCCTAATCTGCAGGTCTTTGGACTGTAGGAGGAAACCGGAGTACCCGGAGGAAACCCACCAAGCACGGGAAGAACATGCAAACTCCATGCACACAGAGACGGGAATCCAGCCAGGCCGGGAATCGAACCTGCACCCTGGAGGTGCAAGGCAACAGTGCTAACCACTACCACTCGATTTTATTACAATTAAAATATAAAAATTTTTTTTTTATTTTTGATTCATTTAAGTAGCCCTTTCCTTTTAACATTAGTTTTCTCACTTAACAGCCAAGTGCAGCATTTAAACATCACTAACTAACTTACTTATTGTTAAAATGCAAGAGTTTAACAATTAATTGACCATCACATAGCTCTGTCCTCCGCCATAATAATTATTTCTAAACAAACTTAGTAAATAATTCACTCTTACCACAAGAGATGAAAATGTGTAAATAGTTTACCTGCAAGATTAAAAACAGATGCCTTGAAAACCCGAGTGCGAGTGCTCGGGTTAAGTGGTTGCAAGCAAACAGACGCACATGGCTTCTAATGTGCGCTATTTTCAACTAATTAGTGCTCGTGGTATTTGGAGACTGATGTACAGTAAGTGTGTAATAAGTGGGTTTGAGACTAATTTGCTCACAGAGTTTGGCAGTTTAAAGGCTTTTAATGGGTGTGATTTTTGATAATGTAACACCATAAAAATCAACTTCTCTTGCGCCACTCGGAAGCTTCTGCACTTGGTACAGAATCGGTTATATCTGAGGCTGATCGGCCGGTCACAGCAAATCAAATTGAAAACCAGGCAATTCTGGTCATTGGCCGAATAACCGTTTTGATTCCCCCCTCATGTCTGTATAGAGTTTGTATGTTCTCCCCATGCTTAGTGGGTTCCTCTAGGTATTCCAGTTTCCTGCCACAGTCCAAAGACATGCATACTAGGTTAACTGGCAGTTCCAAATTGTGTTCTTGTTTGCCCTGCAATGGACTGGCACCCTTTCCAAGGTGTTCCCCGATTCATGCGCCGAGTCCCTTGGGGTTGGCTCCAGGCTTCCCACAACCCTGTACACCATAAGCACTATAGGTAATTAGTGAATGAATAATATTAAATAAAGTCATTTTATCTGTTGATTACTTTTAATGTTGTGAAAAGTCCATAAAACAAGTTAGAATGTTCTGTTCTCATGTAAGTTATAGCAGCTGTAAACATCTGTTCCCTCTCTAGCCTCTCTTTTAATCCACTCTTAAAGTTACGTAATTAGACCAAAAAAAAAATCCTTACAAAGAATAAACTCTCCTTAAAGAAATCGTTTATTTCCGCCACATTGTATTTTTTCTACCATTTCGAAGGAAAAAAAAATCCACTTCTCCTCCTCATTCCACTACAGTCTTTGTCCAAATTGTATCATTACAATTTAAGTTGTTTACTCTCCTAAGGTACAGTCCTTATACACAGCTTTATGATGGTGGATGAAAATTCTCCTTCTTTACAGGATTACATAAGAAACATTCACAGTGTGTACACCATGCACCATACTCACCCCCACATCACCCCACGCCACCCCCGTGCCTTCGCCATTACTTACTTACGTCCCAAACTCCCAGAAACCCTTTAAATGTTCTTGGCATGGTTCCTCATTCCCTTTGCTCTCTGGTACTTCGAGTAAAATCTAATTAAGACTTCAAGGCTCGCATTTTGTAATTACAAGCTCTGAGTTATATGTAACATGACTTGCCAAGTTCTGCGTTTTTGTGGTCCTGGGGTTTGGCAGAGATGACTTCATGTTCAACGCCCGCGTGTATAACTACCGTACTCAAACCCTGACTTTGTAAAACAGTTTGCTTTTTCTGTTCATTTAAAAAAGCAAACTGAAAGACAGCTATGGTTTAGCGAATATGAAATGCTAATCTCTGGAGAAAACTCTATGCCAGATGTAAGAGCGTTTGCACCAGGCGGGATAATTGTGACATGCAGATGGTATAGATTCATATTCGCAATTTTCTTTTTTAAACACTAAAACTGAGGTTGGGTGATAAGTGAAGGTCATCAGTCAAGCTGCATTAAAATGCAATCACTGCCCAATCACAGCACTAAGCTATACTTGTGGGTGTGGCTTAATCTGAGCAAAGGGAAAGTACTTAACTGCGTCATTTATACAATAGTTTTTGTCTTATCCCTTTCTTTTCAAAGTTGAACTGAATCAGCCTAGGATCCACCTCGGTTCTGATGACCAGTTACAGGCATTATCATGTGGCTTGCACATCTTCTGACTTTGCTCAGCTCTCGTGTGCATGACACAGCAAGCAAAGCCTGGACGACACATCTGTTTGCTTCACATTTACCTCATATTATTTGCCGAAGCCATATTGTTTTTCATTCATTCCGTTCATGTATGACCAGATCACTGAGCAAACTGTCAGTTTTGCGAGTTAGAATCCCAAGAGTCATCTTCAGATCCGTTGTGTATGACACGACCAACTTGCTGACTGCCAGCACGAGTGTCTGTTCGCTGGGCATGTGTTTAATCGAGATTGCCAGTAAAATCCCTAAGCGCACTAACAGACGTGAAGGGGATTGTATGAATGTGGTGCGTGGGAGGCTCTCCAGAGCCCTCATGTCACCTACATTACACCACCCCGGAATAAGTGAACCGTCGATGCCGGATCCTGTAAAGGAAAAACCATTTGCTCAAATTGCTTTTGCATAACAAGAGATGAAAAGGCAAACGTGCTTAAAAGCTCAGTCGGGGAGAGTTAATGGTATAATAACGTAATAGTATAATCATGCAATGGTGTAATAGCATGACTGCTTATGTACAGTAGGTATTCTACACTTATGTATAGATTTAGATTTCTGTGAGGTCATTAAGCAGATACTTTTATCCTGAAGCAGAATAAATTACAAATAATAAGTTTAATAATTTAAAATTACCAGAGCTGACAGTTGTGGTAGTGCTGCAGGACTGACTTTCACTATCAAGACAAAAATAAGTAGGAAGAAGGCTAAGCTTAATTTAAACCTCTGTAACGTAACTATATCCCTTGTAACCTGAACCTTAACATTAAAAGCCTTAGCCTTAACCCTGACCATGTAAGCCTCACACATCAGAAATGTTAACTTTGATAATCCATATCCTTCACCCCACTGACGCAATCCTGAACCCACTGACCCTAAACTGAACCACTCTCAACCTAACTTGAACCCACTGATCCTAACCTGAAGCCTACTGACCCCGAATTCAAAGCCACTGACTCTAACCTGAAGCCCACTGACCTTAATTTGAACCCACTTACCCTAACCTGAACCCACTGACCCTAACCTGAACCCAATTGACCCTAACCTGAACCCACCGACCATAACTTAAATCCCACTGACCCTAACCTGAACCCCCTTAACCTAACCTATACCACACTGACGGAAACTTGAACCACACTGACCCTTACCCGAACCCATCACCCAAACCTGAGCCCCTCTGACTCTAACCTATACCACACTGACAGTGACCTGAACCTCTCACCCTAACCAGTACCTCACTGACCCTAACCCTTTACCCCACTGACACAAGCCTGAACCACACTGATCCTAACCTGAACCACTCACCCTAAACTGAACCACTCTGATCCTAACCCAACCTCCTCCCCTTCCCTGAGCCCCACTGACCATAACCCTAATCCTGCTGTTCCTAACCTAAATCCCCTCACCGTTACCTTAACCTCATGACCCTATTCTGAACCTTACTCATCCTAATTTGAACCCCATTCACCTGAACATGAAGCTTGTGTCACCCAGCCCTAAATCCCCTCCTCCTAACCTGACAGATCAGAGACCACTTGACGCAAAAGTCCAGTATGTTTGAATAGTGTGAGCACTCTGTATTGTGACTGATCTCATCCTCTGACCTGCACAGCCAGAGCCCATAAAACAGGAAGGCAGGAAGAGGGTCACACTTGGCATAGTGTGAAGGTTCATTGTACTCTTCTTATACTTTGTGTTCAAGATTGGGGTTAGAGACCGAGCGATTACTCAGCCTATGAGTGTTTGTGTCCTGACTTCAATCACGTAGCTTGTCTCATAAAGCACTCATGCTATCAGGAGTCTGGACACTTAGGTCAGTTTCTCAGTCTGTTGTGTTTGTTTTGCAGACACGGAGGCTGAGTAAAGCGGAGCGTCAGCGCTTTAGCGAGGAGGTGGAGATGCTAAAGGGCCTGCAGCACCCTAACATCGTTCGCTTCTATGACTCCTGGAAGTCCACTGTTAAAGGTCACAAGTGCATCATCCTGGTTACTGAACTCATGACCTCAGGAACACTCAAGACGTAAGCTCAGTCCTGTCAGGAACACACACATTTACACACATACACACACCTGTCTATCGCTCAGTTTCTTTCTTTCCTTCCTTCCATCTGTTTGTTTATCTGTCACTATCTATCTTTCGGTCTGTTTATCTGCCTGTCAGTTCTTTCTTTCTTTCTTTCTTTCTTTCTTTCTTTCTTTCTTTCTTTCTTTCTTTCTTTCTTTCTTTTCACCTGACACTTAGAGAAACAGCTCACTCCTCTGTCTTACTTCCACTCAGATACCTGAAGCGGTTCAAAGAGATGAAGCTGAAACTTCTACAGCGCTGGAGCCACCAGATCCTGAAGGGCCTCCACTTCCTGCACACCCGCACCCCTCCCATCATCCACCGGGACCTCAAGTGCGACAACATCTTCATCACGGGACCCACTGGATCCGTCAAGATCGGAGATTTGGGTCTGGCTACACTCAAGAGCGCCTCCTTCGCCAAAAGCGTCATCGGTAAGTTAACACATCGCCTGAGGGTTGTTAGGGTGCGTTCGCATACTTTTGCTCTGGTTTGAGTCAAGCCATTTGATTCCGATTCGACTCAGTGCAGGAAGTGAATCAAACTATTTGTGTTCAGACATGAGCTGATTGGCCCCAGAGCTCTAGAGCTTTCCTGTAGAGCTAAGAAAAAATAATCACAGGTTGTGAAAGAAAATTGGAAAAACAGGGTATTTTTGTAGTGAACACGACAGTGATGCCATCAGCCATGTGGCACAAATACACAACACAACACAAAAACTGAACAAATTAATCAAAAGATTCAGTTACATCTGCGTAAGATTCCTTATTATAGCTTCTTGGCTGGTGTGCGATGTTATCTCAGGGGTTAAACTGACCTTCACAGTTATTACTGTAAACATCACCTGCGCCACTTCTTCGTCCAACACGGAGTGTGTGTTTATTTATTGATTCCTCCATATTTACACCAGCACAACTCCAGCCAGAGATTAGATTTAAAGACGTCAACTGACATGCTGCATTTACACTGGAGGTTTCGGTGAAACTCCTACACTTCTCACATTTTGTCATTGATGGTAAACGTTATTCTGTTAATCTAACTGCGTTGATTGTGAGCACTTCTTACTACAGAACAAAATGTTCACGGGGTGGACTATGATCTGATCTGGCTCCTCCTACCTGAACAGAGTCAAGACAGAATTCCAGGAGCAGAGTGTTGTACAGCAATGTGTAGGTTGGGCTTAGGGTTAAAGGTGATGTTGGATCAGATCCAGCTCCACCCCTGGAATTCTGCTGCTCTTTTTAGTTTTATTGACCTAATTCACTGTGGTGAGGGAGGTGGCTGTCTCTTAATGGAGGCTCTTAACGCTGAAATGTTCTCAAAGACTAGGCCTAGTCTCTGACACTCCCCTGTTTATTTATTAGAAGCAAGTGTTTAGATGTGAAACTGTATAAGGTATGCAGATAACTATATGAACAATGCTGCTTAGCAAAATCTCAAAAAAATTAAATGCTTGCCATGATAAAAAGGCACCAGAACAACCAGTGCAACAACACCTTTTACGAGACCCAACAAGCAAAGAGCCCAAAGCCCTTAACCCAGCCTCTAAACTCCCCAGATCCTAATCCGATCAAGCAACCATGGAATGTGCCCACATTCTGTTGCCAGGCACCGCAGCAGTGTTGTCGAATCATACCCTGAGAGGCCAGAGCCACCCTCTGAGGGCTTAAGTGGTTTTAATATATATTATATATGTAAATTGCAGATGAAGGTGTTCTTCAAAGTTTTGTACTGGGACCACTAAACATTTCAAGTTTTGCATTCTCTTTCTTTTTCCTCCTTACAGGCACTCCTGAATTCATGGCTCCGGAGATGTACGAAGAGAAGTACGACGAGGCGGTGGACGTTTACGCCTTTGGGATGTGCATCCTGGAGATGACTACATCGGAATATCCGTACTCGGAGTGCCAGAACGCAGCCCAGATCTACCGCAAAGTCACCAGCGTGAGTGATGCGTAAATTTCTTGCTACCTCAGAAATGTGAGGTTAAGGTTAATGCATGTATGCATGAAAATGTTACCTCAATGACCTCAAACCATCTGACACGACCGGCCTTTTGGATCTGTGAGATCACTTAAGTAAAAAAAAAAAAATTACACGTTGTATGTTTTATCAATTCTGCCTACATAAAACGTCATGGAAAGTGTTTACTATAGACCAGGGGTGTCAAACTAATTTTAGGGTGAGGGCCGGATGAGAAGAAATGTGACCATGTGCGGGCCGAATTAGTTTTTTTAATCATAGTGCATCAAATTACAACAAATACACTATATTCTGTAAAACTGCATTT
>JAQQZT010000023.1:32996482-33014896 GCA_030068275.1 Clarias platycephalus | reverse complement strand
AGAAGCGCAATAGAAGAGCAGTTAAATGATCAATGATAAAATAAAAAAATTAATAAAACCAAACACAATATTGCAGCAAATACCCGGACATAGACTTTATTTAATACTACTACTACTAATAATAATAATGATAATAAAAAAGATTTGATATTTAATATTATTGTTCAAATCATCCCGCATGTTTGACACCCCTGCGATAGACAATACTGTAGCAGCTATGAACCATTAATATCTTAATAAAACCACATAATTACAGCTTTACCTCAGGCTGATGTGTATGTTTAGAAAATGTCACCATATCAAGCAGTATCATTATACCTGTTTTTTATCTGTCTGTCAGGAGCATCTACTGTACACGTCCCTGTGAATAAACTGTTACTATAGTAACATCGATGTATCAGAACAAGCGCATTAAGATGATCCTTTTGCGGCTTCTGACCAATCAGAGTAAAGAACTCATCAGCACCATGTTACAGATTGCATTTCTTTCTAAACATCTTTTGCTAATGTCCTTGAGCCTGTTTCCTGACCCAGCTCTCAGCAGGACACTGTGTGTGCAGCTGCTTATCTTCGTGCAGACACCCACGCTCTTTTCTTACACTCATCTCTGCGAACTCTTCACACTCTCTCTCTCTCAGGTTGTCTGCACTTTAATAACCTCCTTCTCCGAGGGGTTTTTCAGGAGCCCTCTAATGGCTCGCTGAAGCCGATACGAACGTCCCAGGGATCCTTCATCACAGCAGAACGGACAATTAACACGTCTCGGTAGAGCTCTAATTCTATAAACACACACGCTTGTTTCAATCTTAGCAATAATCAGGCTTGCTCGGAGACCACAGGATTGTAAGTTACAGTAAGAAAGCGCGTCATTAACGACGTGGACAGATCCATAAATGTGACGTCTGCGCGCCGCAGCCTGTCCCAAGCGTCTGATCCCGAGGTTTTAGTGATCTCACAAATGGCGCCATTTATATAACCTGAGCTAAACTGGAATTTCAGGATCTATTTAATCAACAGGGAAAGATAGCACACGAATAACATGTTTTATAGTCGCGTACCACAATGACTCGAATCCTATGTAGTCTACTATATGTAGCGCACCACATACGTCTGTATGTGTGTCAGTGTTTTAAAAGCTGTAGTGGATTTAAAGTTGTAGTGGGTGTGGCATAAACTGGAAGGGTTTCAAGAAACCTTCTGGTTTAGGCCACGCCCATTTTATAGTTCAACAGGTACAGTTAGAATAAAGCTGCAGAAATGTGGAGCACTTTACGGATCAGATACAGTACAGATAACGTCATCATGTTACAGTACATCCCTGAAACAGTGCAAGATACAGTAGCACTTTAACTCGGTAGACAATGTGTGTGTGTTGGTTTCAGTGTCCTTGAGCTGCGCTTTGTTCTTTCTCCGTGTCGCATACTTATACCCAACCCTTATCTCGTCCTCTTGATTGTCAAAGAGGAAGGAAAGATTTGGACGTACAAGTGTGTGCAATGCTTTCGTAACGCTTTCCAAGCACATGCGTTCCTGACAGTGGTGTGTCTGATTCCTGGCCTCGTCTCTGCGCTGATTGTACGCCGTGTATGAGCCACGGGAATCAATGTTGGGAGACTAGCATGAGTGTTTTACTGTCACAGAAGAAGAATGGAATTAAAAAATGAGAAACATTATTCTTTTGGACATTGTGCTATGAACAGGACGTGAGGGTCTGGATTCTGCGAAGCATGAATATGTGACGTTCGCCAAGAAAAACATCTGCCAGAACAACACCTCAAGCACATAATGTCAAAAGAAAAGATTTTAAAAAAGGAACGACACACTTGGTGTCGTGCTGTTTTAGGAAAATAATAATCCGAACTTCAGGGTGGTTTGAGCAACTCTGCTTCAGCACACCACCTTATTTTTCTATAACAACACAAGTCTAGTGTTTTATTTCTTACACAACACACTTAATAAATCCGCCTCTACGTACAGTAATTACTGTTTATGGTGTTTTTTTTGTGCTGGCTGTAGACAGAGAAGGACTGGGCTTACTCAGAAAGTCGCTGCTGCTCATGTTGACGTTGTTGTCAAGATGGCAACATGAGTGGAAAAGTTGTTGGAGTGGCAATGCTGCTGGTCGGGGGGGGGGGGGGGGGGGTTGTTGTGGGGGTGTTGGTGTTACAGCTGCTCGAGGTCACCGAGGGAAAGAGCGGCATGAGAGGAAAGTAATAACAGCTCGCGTATCAGCTGACAAGGGAATGCTGCTGATAGACGAGTTCATATGCCTCGATCTAGATCAAGCCTCAGAACGGGAGACGTCTGTCTGTCTCTCTCTCTTTCTCTCCACACATCATTTAAAATTTAATAATAAAAAATACTTAGAGGAAAGTTTTCTCTTATTAACTTAAAGAGAGGGAATGACAGATTCTTGACGTATGTAAGAACAGGAACTACGTTAATTCGCAGACATCCAATAGATTAAAGGAACTATAAACAGAAAAAAAAAACATAAAAATGACATATCATTCCATAGCCTCTCTACAGAGTTCGCTCACGTCTCCGCTCAGGTCCACTTCGTGTATATCTTTGTAAGATAAATCTTTATATGAGGACAGATGGGTTTGCTGAACTTGTTCCTGTTTGAAGACATTGATCATGTTCAGTCATTATCAGGTGGCAGAAATTACACTGAGGAGGAAATGACACAGGCACAGTGTTAGATTATGGGTTTTTAAAAAGGTTAATGAAAATAAATGTAATTGTTGGCAAATTACTCCTGTTTGAGAGGGGGAAAATTCAAAAGGACTTGAGGATACAGGAACATCATCAACCTCTGAGTGATGCAAGTAACTGAGCTGTTCATCACCCTACTGCTTAAGAATTCATTATTATTGCTGTGACTAAAACACCGAGAATGGTTTGGGAGAAATAATGAATTTATGTATATGAAATCACTCCTAATTGAAAAGCATGAAATCAGACTGTATAGCTAACCTTCTTAAATTCCATTACAAATTACATGACACTAGGGTTTGTGGAGCACATGAAGAAAAAGTTCTGACTTTTCTGAGAAACACAGTGGACACAGTTGTTTTGTTTTAAACGTTGCATCGAGAGTAAAGAATGTGTGTGTGTGTGTGTATATATATAGAGGGAAACAGCTCAAAAAAAGCACTAACATTTAAAAAGACGATTGTCTGATGCGTGATCACATCCCTGAGCCGTGTGAGAAGCTTCACATTCACTGTTGAATCCGTATGTGTTCCAGCACCACTTTAACACAGCAGTGCCATTAAAGCATTCATTCCTTTCAGCTGTGGAGATTTCCTCTCCTCAAGGTTTTTATACATGGCATGAAAACTCGACTCCGTATCCAGACCAGGCTCAGTTTTGGGCTTCTGATTTGAGTTTGTTTTCACATGGCTGGGCTTTTCTGAACTACAGTTTGATTGCACTTTTTGCACATTAATTCTGTTTGCTTTTTCTTTCTAGAAAGCAAAATTGTTTCTGTCCTCAGCATGGTAAAACCTACATCAGGAAATACTGTAACACAGCAGCTGAGATGAGTGTATTAGCTACTGCAGTGGTTCTCAGCTCCAGTACTGGAAAACCCGCTTCCCTGCCCATTTTAGTGCTTTCTGAGCTTCCAGCACACCTGATTTAACCAATCAACTAATTAGCAGCCTTTTCTTAATTGAATTAGGTGTGGTAGAAACACTGGTTGGAAACCACTGGACTAGAAGGGAATCACCAGCAGTTACAATGTCTTGGACAGACAAGCAGTTGTTGTTGTTTTTGGTGGTGGTGCTGGTGGTTAATTGGTTAGTTGGTTGTCTTAGTTCTTTGGTTGTTTGTTTCGTGGGTTGTTTGTTTGTTTGAGTTAGTTATCAGTTATTTTGTTTGCCTGGTTGTTTGGTTATTTATTTATTTATTTATTTTTGCCTGGTTGGTTGGTTGTTTTGTCTGGTTTTTGTGGGGAGTTTTTTGTTTATTAGCTGGTTGTATTGTAAATTATTTAAAAATAATAATACCTTTTATTTATACTCTTTTTTAATCAGACATTGGATATAAACATTCACTGCCATAACAACTCTGCACAGTTTCCTTAATACAGTACATTATTAATTTTCTTCTGCCAAAAGTGTCACATAGCAGGCTTAATGGTAAATAAAAGCATGAAACTTTAATCTAATTAGACTCTTACTCATTAAATGTGTTGATTAACTGTCTGTAATAACAGCTCTGACAAGAGTGCACTCGTTATCTATTACAGTTAATGTTTCTATAGTAACAGCTCCTTCACAGAGACGTGCACAGTGGGCACTCCATGTTGTCAATATGGTGAAGTTTTCGTTAAGGAGAAGTGTATTTTATGTCTCACTGATAGGAGAAGTCTCAAGTGTCAGAGATAAAGCTGTAAACTTAGGTTTTCTGATATCTTCAGGACATAGAGGTTTAAGCTTCGGAGAAACAATAGAGTCTGCTTATGTGTGTGACCACAGGAGCTGTCTTCTTCAAAATGGGTTAAAGCCATCATATTGTTCTTTAAAAAAAAACACACACACACACACTGAATAAAAATACAAAAGAAACAAGAGTATAAAGTGAAAAAATCGAAATGTGAATGTTAAAAGCATTTTTATTTTTATGTTATAAAGTCACATGACCAGTGTTCAAGTGTGCAGCATATAAAAAGAGAAAACGTACTACCGAAGAGCAGACTGGTCTCGGAGCTCGTTCACGAGAGTAAGCGTGTTTAAATACGCCAGTTTTTCCAGCCGCTCTCGCTCACCAGGCTTTTGCAAACAACACACACAATTAGCGTGATTATCTGAGGCGAGCTAATTAGGTTCGGGTTAGCTCGCCTCATGCAATTAAATCGTGTTCAGAACTACTTCTGGGATGAAGCCAATAGCAAACGGCTGTGTAGCGCGCTCCCTGATGTAGCATTAGCACAGAGAGAGTGCTAATGCTAATTAAGCAGAAAACACACAACCAGCTTTTAGTTTCTTGTTTCAACGTGGATGTGGGGGTTTTCTCCAGGTGTGTGTGTGTGTGTGTGTGTGTGTGTGAGAAAAATGTGGGGGTGTAAGGTTACATAACACCGCTCATCGACTGTTTTATAATTATGGCATAGAGCTGCAGCTATAGTGCAGTACGCCTCCCCACTCAAAGCCACTGATCAAATGTAAATGAAATAGTGTGTGTGTGTGTGTGTGTGTTTAATGTTTAAAAATGTCTGTTATTACACCTTGTTGCACTGTACTGTGTGTGTTTGCAGGGTTATGAAAGAGACAGAGAGACAGGAAAAATGGAGAGATAGGCAAAGAGACAAAAGAGTGAGAGATTGTAGTGAAAGGGATATACTGTAGAGAAAAAGAGACATGAAAGTGACTGGAATAGAAAAGGAAAGATAAAGACAACTGTAGGGAGACTAAAGAGAGACAGAAAGACAGATGGATAGAGATAGAGGAAGAGGAGACAAATTTGCAGAAAGAAATGCAGATTGATAGGGAGATGGAGAGACAGAAAAAAGTAGGTAGGTGGACACAGAAAGAGAGAAAGAAAAAGACAAAGATAGAGACACACAGACCAAGGTAAAGAGTGGAAGGAAGGAAGGGTCAAGGACATAAGGACACACTGACAGAGAATGAGAGAGAGGCAGATAGGCAGAGAGAGAAAGAAAGAGAAATAGAAAGAAATGACACAAAGTAATAATGACTCGTATCTGAATCTGCTCATTTTTTTTTATGATTAATAAACTCTCTCGCTCATGTATCTTCGTAGCACTTTATAGTCCTGTGATTTCTTCACACAAAACAGAGTAAAGAAGGAGAGATGAGCTAAACAGAGTTTACAAACAAGCCGGTCGTTTCCATTCAGCGCAGACGTAATCGAACTGAGACGGTCTTGTTTATGTCGAGCATGAAGGCTGATGATTCTAATTAGATCTAAAGAACGGAATGTATGTTCCTGCTCTCCAAAATTACATCAGTAAAGGCTTTGATGGATTTCTGCAGCACACTGCTCCACATTCAGGCATGCCAGGTTGAAAAGGTCATCATGTGATATCCATGGCGACCGTCTGCGACTTTCATCTCTGTGTGGACGCCGCGTCTGCGTCTGGCTCCTTCAGGGTCTCGTTCCTGATGTCGGTGGAGTTCACGAGAAACCAATAAACCACCTAGCTTCAATTTTTATTTTAGCTTTAGTTTGAGAGCACTTTAGCACTGGGGTTCCTGTGATTGATTCGCTGTCCAGAGTTAGTTATAACTACTCTATCCTTTTGACGAAAGTTGTTGCAACCCACCGTATCAACCATTTATTGTTACTGTAGTAACCATCCCTATAAACCCATTTCTTGCTCATCATTTTAAAAGTTTTAATCCATAACACAAGAATTACCTCACACCTTCAGGGTTGCGGGTCAAAACTTGCCTCCGGTGTGTGTGGAGTTTGCATGTGCTTGCTGGGTTTTCTCCAACAGTCCACAGACATACAGCGTAGGTTAAATCCCAAGTAGGTGTTCCCAAATGGGCAATAGTGTGTGCTTGTGCCCTAAAATGGGTTGGCACTTCATCGAAGGTGTCGGTGCCTTGTGCCCTGAGTTTTCCTGGGATAGGCTCCGCCCCTTTCCTTCGCCCTTTTCCTAATGTGTTTACTGTTTTCACTTTGTCACCCGGCGTGACTCTGTCTCTTATTTTCTTTTTTTGCCAAGTCTGTGCAGATTCTTATCCCAATTGCTTTTCCCCCATGAGTTTACCCTCATGTTTTCACATTTTGGATTAAAAAAAGCATCTAGCTGTGCCAGAATTTTGTGACAAACTGATGCATCGCTGCTATATCAGTGAAATCACAAACACCAGACCAGGGGTTCTTTGTAGTCATGTTTCTTAGTGTTCTGCAAGAATGAACAAATTAGTTATACTGAGAAAGATGTTTAGCAGTCTGCAAACAATAAACAGAGGCATCCTTATTCAGTATTTGCTATCATTAGGGTAATGAGATTCAGTTCGGCTGTGCTGCTGTACTGAACCTGTGCCAGGCGCGCAAAGTGATTAGATGGAAAAAAAAAATGTAGGAGGCAGGAAGAGTGAAAGATGGATGAATCTGGCCCCCTCTCTATTAGGAGCCACGGGGCTCTGGAGTCAACAAATCAGCCTTTGTAGAACACACTCCTACATAAACCTCAAACCCCAGGAGCGTGATGAATATCCGCCATATTGTTCAGGCCAGTGCTTGCGGCTCAGCGTTTGACGCAGGGAAAACGTGAGACAGCTGGCTGCTCTTGTTTCTGCTTTTCGCTCTGCCGCTGCTGTCAGATGTTTGAAAGTTATCCTTTATCTGATTAAGTAGCACTGGGCTGCTATGGTTACATAAACACTCCTCACTTACACTTCTCAGAAGCATGGGACATTCTGGGGACTGTCATACCTGCAAAAACATCCTGCCCCCTGTCCAGGAGAAAGGGCATAATACTTTTAAATAGCTGGAGAGTTTGACCCTTGGGAGCTCTAGAAGTTTCCTGATGTTAAAGTGACATGAAAGTGTGAGTATGTTTAGCAAGCTTATCACATGGATAAGAATATTTTCATGACTTTTGATTTTGCGTATGAACAAATAAGTCATACGTTATCGTAAAGGAATATCTTAAAGAGTAAGGACATGTGCCAAGTTCAAACAAGTCAAACATTAAGGCTGAATTTGACATCAAGGGCAAAGACGGCACTTATCGTGTTACACCTCATCAGTTACGTCACACCAACCTCATCATCTTTGGACTCGTACTGCCTCGGGGGAATGCTGGCCCTCACTTCATTTTCATGCTTCTTTCCAGCTCAAACTTTCCACCTCATAAATTTTACACAGCTTTAAGCGTGGTGTTTCCATCCTGGTTTTTTTGTCCCTTTTTTCCAGCCGTGTGTAGTGGTGAAGTGTGAAACCCTGCACTGTTTGTCAGATTCTTCAGCCTTTATAGTGACGTTGTCGCTTGAGTACATCGTTTGCAGTTTTACAAACTCCAAAAGTTTGTATTTTTTAACTGTACATTATTGACTTTATGGATTCCATATGGAGAGATTTTCATCCTGTGTTAGCATCTCCTAAATATCGACATGCCAATGTTGTATGCATTTTGTGTAGGAACTCAACAATCGTCTGGTACAGTATGCGTTATGAAATAAAGATGTGGCAGCACCGCCCCATAAAAACAGCCAATCACATTAGAAGGGCGTTCAAGTCAAACCAGAACTTGTGATGAAATGTCTGGTGAGTGAAGGTGTAAAAACAATTGACAAATGACATTAATAGAAATAGAAATTATGATGGCGCTCTAGGTGGCTGCCGTCGCGACTCTGTGGTCGCAAAAAAACATTTCACTGCATTTGATTGTGTATGTGACAAATAAAATTTGAATTTGAATTTGAAATTAATAGACTTCAAGCACAGTACGATGATGAGATTCCTAGCTGCAGTAAAACATTTTAAACAAGGACGTACATTCGTGAATAACGATCCCACCCAAGGTTCTTTGGGGCCTACTGCAGTCGTGAACGTCATGAACATTCAGCAAGTGGAATGCCTGATCCTTGAAAATCGATGGATAACTTGTGTAAGAGACAGAAGAGATCTGTCTGTGGAAACTGTACACACAATCATTCCCCAACACCTCTTGCACATTACAGGGACTCGGCTGGAAGTTATTGCCCCATCCCCTGTACAGTCCTAACTTCTCTCCAAGACATTTCCACAAGGAGTTCCTGGAAGGCTAGTGTTTCTGACGTGAAGCAGACAGTTTGATCCTGGCTCTGGCGTACTAAGAAAATTTTCTACCTTTCTACCAGTTTTAACTGGTGGTATTTTCTTCCATCTCCACTGGAAAAGGCGAGTGACAGCACTATACCATAACCTCAACTCACCCCATCTCAGGTGCCTGGTGGTTACTGTAAAGTATATAATAAATATACACAGCAGCTTGTATAAAAAAACAAGTGTTTTGTGCAAGGTGTGTGTAAACACAGTGAAGAGTATAGATACATGCTTTTAAGCCCAGGTGACCCTCAAGGTT
Organism: Clarias platycephalus; assembly: GCA_030068275.1. NCBI lineage: Eukaryota > Metazoa > Chordata > Actinopteri > Siluriformes > Clariidae > Clarias > Clarias platycephalus. Next base: position 33,005,844 of record JAQQZT010000023.1, on the reverse strand, counting down.
CTATTCTAAGCCCTTTTCTGTTTAGCTTTTACACAAATGACAGCATCAGCCCCTTTCCAAGCATTGCATACTGTATATATGACCTGTACTTTTCAAGGAATAGAAAATCTATAAAGAGCAAAACCACCCTGTTATCTGTTTAGACATTGCTACAAAGCAGCTTTGTAGAAATCCAGATGTAGCTTTAGATGTTTAATGAGCAAGACAGAGGCACATGTGCTGAGAAAATGAGGCAGAAACCTTAAAGGAAACCAGACCCAAAGAAAAGCCGTCCTCTCCTGGATGGAATATCTGCTTAGTGTCCTTGTTAGTAAGGGATACTAAGAAATTAATAAAGGTTGGTTTAAACAAAAAAAATTCATCAGCTGGAGAATAGCGTAGAAACTGAATCTCTTCATCAAGTCTCCTCAGTCTCCTCCTGTGCCACATGTGTGTCCAGTCACGCTTTGTTAACATGCAGTCAGATGGGATATCAGGGGTATGTGTGTAACTGTTTAACCTCTTGAGCAGTGGATGTCCTTTTGACCCAGAGCGTGTATTTTTATCATACACAGCATGCAGCTTCTTCTCCGGAAGATCCAGAAGGAACTGGCCCTAGTGCATGAAGTAGTGTGTTTTTATTTAGCATTTAAATGTATTATTTTGAGCTTTAATTGAAAGTTTAAGAGATCTAGAGGGTGTTCAATAAATCAGCAGGGAAAATCGACAGGTCCTCTGCGTACGTGTTACAAGCCTTGTCCTCTATCACATGTACACTTTTCTCAGAGTTTATCAGGCACACTTTTCACACAGATCACTCTGTAGGTTTACTACTGACCAGATCACATATCCTACCCTGCGCAAAGTATTAGCACCCCCCCTACCTCGTCTTTAAATAGAAAGAGATCACCACTACGAGTCATTATTTGCAAAGTGAAACAGTTACAACTTAAAAAGCAGACCAACGCTAGATAGCAGCTTGCAGCTCAGTGTGCAAATAGTCCTCGTAATGGAAGCCTGCACAAAGTATCTAGCAGGAAGTGTCTCTGCCATCCTTGAGTTTCACTAATGTGTTTATTTAATCCCTGCATCGCCCTGGGCATTATGCTAAGAGGAATCTTTTAAAGAGATAGTATAAACTGTTTAAGGAAAAGTGTTTTAAGCGCATTCTCAATTGTGCAAGAGCAGCATCAATCATTTAACCGTTTACTCACCAGATTTTTTGTCTTTCTCTTTCTTGAAGATAGCACAGAAAATCTGATCCATTAAACTCCTCTGTCCTGAAGATGCTGGAGATGTTTTTTTAAAATAGATGTACCTTTAAAGTCCCTGTGAAAGCTGTTACTGTAGAAATTATAAATTAAGAGCAAATGAATTAATATAAGTATGTGGTTTAAATGTGTACTGTTATAATTTTATCACCTTCAGGAGTTAGTGAGTGTGTGATAGACCTGGGATAGAAAGACAGAGGGACACACAGTATATACAGATAACCAGGTGTGCAAAACGACAGCTGTTGTTTGTTTGATTGATATATCCGTGTGTGTGTGGGTGTGTGTGTGTGTGTGTGTGTGTGTGAGACTGTGAGCAAATATACAGAGGTTATACTGTATATGTACAGAGTGACGGACACACTGGAAGACAGGCATGTGTGCGTCGTTAGAGCTGTTTCAGTCTCATATGTTGTGATTTTGGACTTTAGCTGCTAGTTACTATACAGGGTGACACAGAATAACGGGAATTTTTTTAATGCGTATTGGTAGCCATTAGCAGGTGGTAGCACTGCGGGTTAGTGACATTTAGCAAGTAAACACTCCGCCATTTTAGTAATCATGGATCAGTGGAACGGGCAACAGCGTGCGTTAGCCATAAAAATGTTTCTAGTTTTATTGTAAAAAAGTTCCCGTTTTTTTGTGTCACCCTGTATTATTTCCATAATTATAAACCTGCTTTGCAATAGTGACAATTTTTAAAAGCACTATACAAAGAAAACTGAATTGAACTGTTATAATATAATATTCCAGAAATAAAAGGATCATGTAGGTCATTGATTGACAGGCACTATGACCACACCTCCTGCACTTAGACTGAAAGTACAACAAGCTACTCACTGACCGATTAAGAACAATTGATTGGCTTAATTACAATGTATGACTTATCCTGTTAATTATTTCCTTTAATTAGATTCAAATTCTCATTAATGACACACTCAGACACCAGGAAGCACGGATGCATTTAGTCATTCAGAAATGTCTAACTCGCCTCTTCTTCCTCCCCTGTCTCTGTCTCACACGCAGGGCATAAAACCAGACAGTTTTTTCAAAGTGAAAGTCCCGGAGCTGAAGGAGATCATCGAGGGCTGCATCCGCATGAACAAGCATGAGAGGTAAAAACACCATCACTCACACAAACCTCTCTCACATCTACCCGTGTTCATGTCCATTCACATCAGGGTGATGCCTTACAGCTGGGATTTCCGTCTTAGCGATGGTGTAATAAATTTTAGTTAGTGTAGATTCTAGTTTGACATTTAAACAATGAGCTCTAAAGGTGGGGAAGCAGCTCAAGCTGATATTCCTGTTCCTTGGTGAAGCACCAGGAGCTAAAAATAGCCATGTGACTCACACTCACCTTAACCCACTAGAAAGTGAACATATTACCCGGACCTTACTTGGGTTAGCCAGATGTGTGGGTAGAGCACACACTCATGCACACTGTGGGTAATTGGGAAGCTGAGCTGTAGGAGTAAACCCAGCACTAGGAGAACATGGATCAGAGGCTAAATTCAAATCCGGAACCCTGGAGTGCTAATAGTGCTAAAGTTACATCAAAAATATTTCTCATAAAATAGTTAGTAAAACTCAGTAAAAGAGTCGAATTCATCCTTGCTTCTGATTTCAAACACCTGCTACAACTACATCTAATATTCAGCAGGTGCGTTAACTCTCTGCAAATTTCCCGCTTCAAATGTAGTTATGTAATATAATGTCATGCAAAAATGTAGTGAAGTATAAAGTACAGATATTTGCTGTACGATGTAGTTGAGTAAAAGTAAAAAGCATCCACTAATAAAACTACGCAAGTAAAGTGCAGAGACATGAAAAATATACTTAAGTACGATAATGTGGTAACTGTACAGTAGTTACAGTAGTTACCTTCCACCTCTGGAAACTTTCTGATAATCAACATTATATTTTACTGTATAATTAAATGCTGGGTCTAAGTAAAAGTTGACTCAAAGTTCAGTTAGTATAAGCAGATGGAGTTGCTTAGTTTAGTTTGTAGTGTATCTGAATGGTTCAGTAAGGATTCTGTGAATTATGGGTATTTTTGCATGGTTGAGTGAAAACTCTTTTATGACACCTGGTGGAATTTGGCTTGAAACATTTCTCGAATTAAAATGAACAATATTTCTGTGTGTGTGTGTTCTCTCATTGGTCAGATACACCATCCAGGACTTGTTAGAGCATCCATTCTTCCAGGAGAACAACGGCGTCCATGTGGAGCTGGCCGAAGAGGACGACATGGTGAAGTCCGGCCTGAAGCTCTGGCTCCGGATGGACGACACCAAGAAGCTCCACGGCAAGTACAAGGACAACAACGCCATCGAGTTCCTGTTCGAGCTCTACAAGGACGTCCCCGAGGAGGTGGCCCAGGAGATGGTGAGATCATTTGCTCCTTTCCTGATGAAGTACGCACGGAACTTATAGAGCTGTGTATTTCCCATGGTCTTGTTTAGGAATTCCCTCACCCTTATACCTGTACATTGGCTAATGAAAATTTAACAATGTTTAGCATTAAATCTTATTATTGTATACACTGTCAGGTCCTGGGATTTTGAAACTTTTAAATTGAATGGATTCTTAACCATTTTATTAACTAATTATTAACAATTAATCAATATTAATTAATTGTTATTAATTGATTTCCTTCATTACCATTACTAGCATTATTGTTGCGATTAGATTGTTTGTAATTGTGTTCAGTTATGTTTATATATTTATTTATCATTTTAAGTGTATTATTATGAGAGTAATTCTGTGTATATTAATGAAATTTTTTTTTTTTTATCAATTTATTTTACATTATATGTTAGAAGACGAAAAGAAAAAACATTTTTGGAATTACATAAATTACTTTAAATGAGTAAATAAATTAATATTTTGATATTTAACTGCAAATTTTTGCTTTAAATAATTAAGGGAAGGAAAAATTATAATCATCATTAAAAATATGATTATCTATATTATACACTATTACTGTAGTTAGGGTGTGAATGAATTAGATTTTGTTTACGATGACTGACCTGACACTCTTGACCGTGATAAAAAGGCTTCATAAACATGACCTGCAACATGACACTCTTGACCTTTGACCTCGGTTAGTCTAATCTAATCAGCTTGTCCAGCAGCAATCCAGAGGTGAACAGTCACAGCTCAATAAGAGCCCTTAAAAGCTGAAAGTGTGTGATGCTATCTGAAATGAGAAGCTTGAAGGACTCCTTATTCAGGGACTTTTTATTTAGTAGCTCTTCTAATCGTTCCTGCTCAGCTGAGGAGTTTCACTGCTTCGTCATCAGTTCAAAATTCACTCTCTCTCTGTCCGTCTCTGCTTTAGGTGGTGCTTGGTTTTGTGTGTGACGCTGACTACAAGCTGGTGGCCAAAGCCATCCGTGATCGTGTCACCGCCATCAAGCGGCAGCGTGAGAAGCTCCGCCGGCTTGCAGACGAGGAGCAGAGGAGGCGCAAGGACGCTGTCATTGAGGAGGAACCCGAGTCCGTTCCCGAGTCGGACCCTCCCGTGTCGAATCTCCCGCCTCTCCAGCTGCAGATGTCAGCGGAGAGCGGTGTGTTCAGCCCGGTCCAGATGACCCCCACCGTGACCGTCTCCGCACCGCTCCTGTCCACCGCTAACAGCTCTATGGACTCGGGGATTAATGCCAGCTTCACCACCGAGCCAGAGGAACTCGACGCAGAGCATCAGCCGCACTACAACATCCACCAAGCCTGCTACTCCTCCGCCACGTGTAAGTCCAGTGCACGTTTCAAACTTTAACCTTTCATTCACTTTTAATCAAAGTATTAATCAAATTAACCAGGTATGGAGCACTGGCAGACTTTTACCTGATTATCTTTGAGAGTTTAATCATCAAAGGAACGACAATCATGAACTCCTTATCACGAAAAATACTGAAATTCATACTTAATTTTCTGGTTTCGATTTCTGGATTGTGATTGGCCAGAACTGCACGTGTGATGGGTTTGAGCAAATTTAGCAAAGCTTGGGTAGAAATGTGTGCACCCAACAATTTGCACATGATGATCATTATACTGTCCTGTGTATGTGCGTGCATCTCATAGGTATGTGTGCGCACATTTCATATGTAGTTGTTTGAGCAGATAGTAGTATATATGTATGTGTGACTGTTTCATATATGTGTATGTAAGTGTTTTGTGTGTGTGCATGAGTGAAGTTTGATTTAAGCACTACACGGCGCCTCATATGACCGTTGATCAATCCCACACATACTGTACTAAAGTGCCCCGCTTTTGCATAATGAAACGCCCCCAAATTGCCATATATGGTAAAGAACTTCCCTTATAAAAATACAAATAAATATTTCTGCTATACAATACTATGAATGACGTTTCTGTTTTTTGTAATAATTTGGACTAAATGCACACTTTCCTGAAGTGAAATGCCATTCTCCTTTGTGTGTATTCCAAATTTCTTACACTTTCACATCCTGCTGTTTTTGTGTCATTTTTGCGGTTATATATATATATCAATACTTTTTTAATTTTTACATGTATAATCATATCCAGTCTAGTTGTTCCTTTACCTGTAGTAATTGTTTCCTGGTATCCCTGGCAGCGGATTGTGAAACGGACGGCTACCTCAGTCCGTCCGGCCTCCAAGAGCTGCCTGAGGCTTTGTGCTCCACACCAAGCTCCACCCCTACATCCAAAGCTCCACCCACTGAGTTGAAGAACACAGACGTGCCAGTCGTTGAAGCTCCACCCACAGAAGCTTCATCTGAAAACAACGCTCCAATCCCAGCACTCCGCTTTCCCTCAGTGAGTAGTGGGCGGGGCTTGGGCTCTATAAGTATTAATAGAGCGTGTAAAAGATATATATCTATAAAAGAAATTGTAGCTTTTATACAAAGTTTATTACAATGATCTCATAGCCACGTTATTTGAGATAAAGTTCATTTGAGATTAGATGATATCTGCATTTCTATGATGTTTTCATGTATATTCTTCCTGCTCCTCTAGAGCATCGCCGTATCCCAAAATTCTGAGCGAGCGCTCTCCAGCGGTGCCAGCGGCTTCTCGTCTCCCGTCGACAGGTAACCATGGCAAACCCGCTCTTTCCGTTCCATTACGGAAAACTCACTCTGTCATTAATTAAGCGTGTTGGTCGATTGCAAGGCTTTTAGTGCAGCGATTAAGTCCATAAACACTCGTGTTTCATCTGGAAGCAAGTGCAGAGGCAGCGAATGTTGATGGATAAACGTTAGCGAGGCTCTTTTTCCTGTTACACTCCTCTTAAACACTCTAATAGGGAAGTGCGTGTGTTTGAATAAAATTATATATTTTTCCACATGTTTTGGGATGACGTGTTTTTTTGACGTCAAGAACAGATAGTGTGTGTCCGAGCCTTTACTTTCAGCCTGAGGGATCTGGTTTAGGCTTGTGGCATGGTTGATGCTCCATTTAGCAGCGCCTTGACTCCTGTGTGACTCACACACACACACACACACACACGCACACACACATTAAGCTGCGGCTGGCTGAGCTCAGTGTCATGCTGTTTGTCCTACACAGTAATCTAATATGATAAAAGGTGCAGTATCATTGATACAGCAGAATCAACGACCACATTCTTCACTTAATACACACCGATCAGCCATAATATTAATATTTGAAAGGAATGAGGATGATTTTTATTATGTTACTGTGGCACCTATCAGGTACAGTGGAGTCCAGGCCTCGACAGGTCAGGGCTGCTTTAGAAGCACAAGGAGAGCCTGTGGGGTCAGTCAGGTCACGCTGATCAGTCATTTCTAGTTAGGACTCACTATAAGCTGGAGTGATGTAGGTGAAGTTGAGGAACTGTCAGTCACAATTGACATCATCATCATTATCATCATCATCATCATTAGCACAGACCTTCATATCGAGGTAGATTAATCTGTAAATAATCTTTCCTTTGACTTTTCCTCTGTTAACAGTTACAACTCCGATGTGACGTCTGGTTTGAGTGACGGGAACGAGGGCTTATCAGAGAAGAGCAACAAAGTTCCCAGCAAACGGACAGGAAACAAATTACTGAGGAAGAAAGCTCGGTCCCGGCTGCGTATCACAGGGGTACAAGCGAACGTCTGCGAGTTCAGCTTCACACACATTTGTTATTCTCTGATCATCTATTCAAAGTATCAACAATTACACCAGTCTACTAAAACGTGCTCTGCTGTGCCCCACCGTCTCACTGTCTTACCTTCAGTCTCACCTTATGTCTCACTCTGTGTCTTACACTCTTTCACATTTTCTAGCTCAAACGATCTCATTGTCTGTCTCGCTCCGTGAGTCACTGAGTCTCATTTACCATCTCACTCTCTCATTGTCTCTTACCTCCTGTCTCTCTCTTTTCTCACTCTATGATAAACTGAGGCTCAACTTGTGTCTCACTCAATTTCTCAAACTTATGTTTCAATGTTTTTATCACTTTGTCTTTCCATATTTTTCATAATTTGTCCCCGTCTATGACTGATTTTTATGTCCCCATTCATTCTCACCTTGAGTCTCACCTTGGGCTCCACCCTTTGTCTCACACTCTTTCTCACTGCCTGCCTCACACTGTCACTCACTTCTCTATCCTTCTCCTTTGTCTCTCGCTATTTTTCATTGTTTGTTTACCTCTAGGACTCATTTTGTGTCTCACCCAGTGTGTTACTCTTTTTCTCCATGCCTGTCTCACTCTATGACTCACTCTGAGTGTCCCCTTGTGTCCCACTCTTTGTCTCACCCTTTGTTTCTCTGCATTTCTTATTGTTTGTTTCTCTCTGTGACTCATTTTGAGTCTCACCTTGTGTGTCACTCTCTGCCATACCCCTTATCTCACTCTGATATCTGTGTCTCTACACAGTTGTCAGATAAGGTGGACCGGGTGGTGGAGTGTCAGCTTCAGACTTACAACAGCAAGATGGTGACGTTTAAATTTGACCTGGACGGAGACAATCCTGAGGACATTGCCACCGTCATGGTGAGCTCATACCTCTGAACACTATTTATTCTATCATATGACTTCATCACTACTACTGTACCATGTCAGTGCAATAAGAAAGGAAAGTGCAGCGACTAGAAAAATACTTATGCAGCTAAAGTTCTATAGATTAAGACATCACAGAGACCCGAGTTTTATACCAGGTCCAGGTTTTCATGTTAACACAGTTTCGTTTTCAGAATAACAATTTTCTTTTTCTGTGTGCAGGCACATAACGAGTTCATCCTCCCGTCGGAGAAGGAAGGATTCATCCACCGCATGAGGGACATCATCCGCCGCGCAGAGGCCCTGATGAGAAGGGAGCCTTTAGAGCCGCTCGGGCCTGCAAACGTCCTCCGGCTGCCCTACCTGAGCGGACCGGGGACGCTGTCAGGCTCTCAGGTGTGTCCGAGAAACTTTCAGAGTGCTTCTTATCTTGCAAAAGTCCAGTGTTGAGGTGTGACAGAAAAATTATCAACAGCAGGGGGTGATGAGATGAAACAGAGTGAAGCAGAGTGAACAGAGCTGGTACTGGAGCCTCCTTCCAAAAATATTAAATAAAGAAAAAACGTCACAAATATGTTTTTTTTTTCTAATCTGTTTATGTGGATTGTCCATTGTGCAAGCTGTTAATGTGGTGTTTGCATATTTTTTAACAAGCGCACTTGTATAGCCTGCCTGTGGTGAAGCACAAAGTATTGGCGCCCCTTTTCCTGTCTATAACTTAGAAAACAACACTGATCCTTTTATATCCCACTTCAAAGGAGAGAAGTTTTTTAATTGTTTTATCCTATCATGCTACTGAATTCTTGATTCTGATTGGTCAGGAGGTGTTGATCAATTCTTTGTTACAGCAGCTCTGACACCAAAATAATGCAGTGTTTCTCTTTTGCAGCCCAACCTGCACACACAGGGGCTGGCACGCACACATTCGTCGTCCTCACTGCCAGGTAATGCTTTATCATCTGTGTTAAACAAGTTAATTTCAATAGATAAAAATGCCGCATTACACACCTGCAAGACACAAACTACACTACAAGCAGAGGTGGAAAGAGTAATAAAATTTTGTACTTAAGTAAAAGTACTGTTACTTTAGTGAACTTTTACTGAAGTAC
>JAQQZT010000023.1:32970598-32984159 GCA_030068275.1 Clarias platycephalus | reverse complement strand
GAAAACATTGTTTAAACCCTTTACAATGAAGATCTGTAAAGTTATTTGGATTTTTACAACATTATTGTTGAAATAAAAAGGGGCGTTTCTTTTTTTGCTGAGTATACAGTACATGTGAGCAGTTGAGGGCCTTGCTCAAGGGCCCAACAGGGACAACTTGGCAGGTGTGAGATTTTAACCTGATATTTAAAAATGAAACTGAAAGCGGGTTTGTTTTCTTCTTGCTAACGTTCTTGAAACCCATCGTGTTACATCTTCACTAAATCTTGCGCAAAATGTCCCAAAAAACCCCCCACAAAAAATATGTAAACTCACTTTGCATGACTTTCCAAGTTTTGAATGGCTCCCGGACGAACACGCGCAACTTTGCTGGTATTCGGTTCGGCTTGGTTTGGTTGCTCATATGCCGAGTTTCTTGTAGAATTACAGCTCTTAAGGTGAAAATTCCTGATTCAAAAAATGTTCTGCTCTACACTCCTGTCCAGTAGGTGTCGGTATTACTCCAGCCACTCTTAAACTCAAAAGAAGAAGAACTAGAAGGATTACCCTTTCCAGAAAATGGAAGCAGTTTGCTGTGATATATTTTTTTTAAGTAAATAAATTTGGAATTTTACCCATTGATTCCCTGAATCAAATCGATGTACAGTAGGAAATATCAACTGAATCAATTTATCCATACTGGTGAATGGGCACTGCTAGTATATTTAGGTCGCTTTGTTAATCTAAACTGACAATGAAGAAGCTCGAACAATTTTTCAGCAGAGCTATAAGAAAATGCCAGACATGCCACGCCCACAAATGACCAAAAGACTCACAACAAGGTCACGAGTAACTTGTCATTTACATGAGTGAACATAGGATTGCTCATCACTTTGTTGAGGTTTGTGGGTGTGGCTAATGTAAATCAGCTGAATCACTGGTTAATTTAGGTTCATTATCACCACACACACAAGCATGAAGCTAAATTTTTGGATAGTGAAATATCTTCTTATCTGGATGCTAAAGACTCCAAGGAGATATTGCTGATTAGTTTTCAAAACAAGGTGTGTTTTTGTCGCACAGCTGGGTTTGATGTGATCCGAGTCCCTGGATATCAAACCCCATCTCAGTCTCGTCGCCACTTTCATCGTAACCCACATTCCCACCATGATGGTGATGAGCTCATCAGAAACTCTCTGAAAGAAGGACACCCGCATCTTAGTGCTGATGAAAGCCGGTATGGTGATGAGAGCAGAAAGTGGACCTGGTGATCGTTCAGCCGGATGTTGAAACAAAGCAGTGATGTTAGCCACGCTCGGGTGCATTTCAGACACATCTGGCACAGATTCGTATGTGGATTTGGTGTTTGCATGGGGCACTGTTGGCGTTCCCGAAAAGAAACCTTGAGGAACCTGAAATGAAGTGTGGACTTCATCTAGATGTCACATGGCTCGTATCTGACTCATTATTACTTGTGATTAAATGATTCCTCTTTACCTGACAGAAAAACTCAACGTTTGCAAAAGAAATGTCATTAAAATGACCCACGGTGGAGTTCTATTTCCTTCTTCCAGCTCACTCTAAGTCAGGAAATATATTAAAATGAAAGCTTTTATTGATGTGTTGTTATCTGTGAAGGACAGAGCGTAGCCCTGCTCGCTCATTTATCCCAGAATGCCTCTCTAATCTCATTGTGACATTCTCAATTGAAACCTAATCGAATGATGTTCCTCGAGATTCGCACCCTCAGGGCCTTTAAAGATCAGACGGATCGAGGCGTCCATCCCGGAGTCGATGATGTAATCGATCCGTTATTGATCTGCTTTATTGCCCCGAGACGTCACTGTATTCAGCCGGTGTAACAAATTAAACCTGTGGCCTCTCTGGGGTTTGGCGTGCTGTTTGTCTCACGACTGGTTTCATCGATCCTGCTCTCTCTCTCTCTCTCTCTCTCTCTCTCTCACACACACATACACACACACACACACACACCCCTCTGTGAGCAATAAACCAGGTTAAAAATCAGTCAAGTTACAGCCTTTACTTAAACAGCATTTTCTACATTTACAGTTACATTTAATATTCATGAGATAGCGCACTTACACTCACTGTTAGCGAGGGAAAGATCTTATTTATACACTCATTTATTCAGCATTAAAAAATTAGATTAAATAAATAATACAGGAGTTTATTATTATTGTTAGTAGTAGTAGTAGTAGGAATATAAGTAGTATTGTTGTTGTGTTGTTATTATTGTGTGTGATGGTGTTGATGTCGTAAATGCAACTATTGTTGTGCTGTTGTTATTGTGTTGTTGATGATGCTATGGTTGTTGTTGTGTTGTATTTATTGGTGATTTTGCTGCTGTTGTGTTGTTATGGTGTAGTTGTTGTTGCTATACCATTGTTGTTGGTGGTTGTACTAGTGTTAATGTGTTGCTCTTGTTACAGTTGTTGTTTTGTTATTATTGTTGTTGGTGGTGATGGTGGTAAATGCCCTGGTATTATTGTGTTGTTGTTGTTGTTATGGTGTTGCTGTTCGTGGTGATTGTAGTGGTGTTATTGTGTTATTGTTGTTGATGATGCTATTGTTCTGTTGTTATTGTTGCTGTTGTTGTTGTGTTGTTGTTGTTGGTGGTGTTTGTTGTAGTGGTGATGTGTTGTTGTTATTGTTGCTGTTGCGTTGCTGTTGGTGGTTGTTGTAGTGGTGTTGTTGTTGCTGTTTTTATTGTGTTGTTAATGATGCAATTGCTGTTGCGTTGTTGTTATTCTTGTTGTTATTGTATTATTATTGAGTTGTTGTTGTTGTTGGTGGTGTTATTGTGTGGTTATTATTGTTTTTGTAGTGTTGTTATTGTGTTGTTGATGTTATTGTTGTTGTTGGTATTGGTGTGTTGTTATGGCATTGTTGTTGTTATTGTGCTGTTGGTGTTGTTGTTATTGTGCTGTTGCAATTATTGTGTTGTTATTGTTATGTTGTTGTTGTCGTCATCTTTCTATAAATACATTCCTATGACTAACACACATTCTCTGCCATTAGAAGCTGAGAGTTTTCAGTGTTTCTAGTCTTGTATCCGGTTGTGATTGCGATGGACTGACGATCGTGTCCTTTACACTCGGTTTATTTTCACTTGCAGAAAGCTTCATGCTTGCTGGTTTTCTCTCCAGGACTCGAGCAGTTGAGTGGTGATGAATGTGTCCTGTGATTTGCTCACACGCCTTTATGGAGTTAAAAGTCCTCAGCGCTCTGTTGTACGACTCCTCAAACATTCCAGACTCGACTGTGTTTTAAATGGAGATCCCACTTCGATTTGCCCCACACTGTGATATTTACTTAGTGTGACTTCCTGTGTGCTTTTCCTAACGCCGCCCTGCCAACAGGCTAATGAGAGTCGCTAGCACTACAAGCCCTTGTCTTCCTCAGCACCCCTGAGACTCGTCTCTAAATCGAGGAGGTCCCGTCTCTCCTTAGCTTCCTCTCACCGTGGCCAAATGAAGGACTTGTCTGGAGGTAGATTAACAGATAGACCTCGGTGAGGGTGGAGGAGTCAGACACGCAGCCATGTGAAGAGAAATCCAATTTCCATTATTGCACCGTGGCACTCTTGGGGCTCATGGGACTAAAAATCAAAAGCAGCCCAAAATGGCAGACTGAAGATAGCGAGGTTAATAGTGTGTGCGTAACGCCTCTCGCAGTCAACCGACACCTCGAACCTTTCTGCTCGTTCTCTTACACTCTGCACACGTCAGGAGTGAGACAGAGATCGTTTTGTGATGCAAGTTTGGCGTTTATTGACGTCTGAAGATGTCCAGAGGAGACAGGCCCATCCATCACATCTCCAACCCTAGTCACAGGGTCGTAAGCAGAGAGTCTTTTAAGCTGTAGCGAGCTATGGCTCCTATATGATGCTAATGGAGCATCTGTCTCTTGGTTTCGATGTTGGACAAGTCTCAATAAATGGAGATTGAGGTGTAAGACAAGGGGCGGATCTTCTTAAGTGGGGTTAGACTTTGTTGAACTCCTCCAGTGGTGCTAATTTTTAATACCAGCCTCAGACTCGGACAGTTTAATTGTCTACACTTCCATGCGTTCCAAACTGCAATTAGTTCCAATTTATTGTGTATCATTTATATATGCAACTAAAAACACAAACTCAAGGTTACACACACACGCAACCTGGAATTGATATAGGATTAAACATAAGACAACAATATAGTTAGCTTTTGATATTGAAGGGACGTTCAAGTCAAACCGGGACTACATTTTTAGTGAATGAAGGCATAAAAACAGGCGACATATACAGAAGACTTCAAGCACAGTACTGTTGTTAGACTCTTAGACACAGTAAAACATTTGAATGGTGCAAACATTTTAAAGAAAACCGTATGTCTGTGAATGAAGATCCCGGCCCAGTCAGCTCTGAACCCACTGCGTTCGGTCCTGTGAACATTCAGAAAGTTAAAAACCGACGTATAACTTGTCGCCAGTTTGCAGAAGAAAGAGACATACAGTAACTTTCTGTGGAAACTGTACACACAATCATTCACAAACATCAATGCACATTACAGGAACTCGGCTGGGAGTTACTGCCACATCCATCGTACAGTCCTGACATCACTTTATTAAAGAGGTTCCTGGGAGGCCGGTGTTTTAGACATGAAGCAGGTAGTCTGATCGTTGCTCTGGCGTACTGAAAAAACTTTCTATCTTGATGGCATCCAAGCACTAGTGAAACACTGGGATAAGGGCATTAATGTAGCAGGGGATTATATAGAGAAATAAGGCAATAAAGAAATTTTACTCTCATAAGTGCGCAATCAAAAGTCCCACTTTGACTGTCTAATCAGAGATTGATTTTATGGTGTATTTTGGATATAGCAGTTTAGACATTGTGTGTATGCAAATTAGTTTTTGATTGCGTTTTCTGTTATCCGTGTGGAAGCTCAGGACCTGGTGTTTACACAGCATTCTGTAAAATCAGATAAAATGAGGATATGAGGAACATCTCAGGAATGTTAGCCTCGACTTGTCCACCTTTAAACAGCATTTAAGCTAGCTCTCACAGGCCTAATTTTAGAATTTTCCAGGCACGTTGTTGTCCAGAGAGATGCCACCAGGTTCCTTTGTGTCGAGACGTTTGTATCTGGGCAAAAGTGGAATTCCTGGCAGCTGCTATCTTTAATTTCTGTATGAAGGTTCTGTGATAAAGCCCAGTTTGCTTGGAGATCCCTATCAAACCTAGATAACGTTCTGCTCTTTTCCCATGTAAAAGTGTACACCAAAACAACACAAGCTTCTCTCAAAGATTTCTGCTCATGTTTACATTTTTCTGTCTGTAGAGAATAAGGTGTTTTTTTTGTTTTTTTTGAAGTTCTCTCATATTGTCATGGAACACGCTCGCGTCCCTTTGTAAAACCGTCTCCCTTAATGCCACACCTACACCTACACTTACTCATGAAGCCGCTATTGCTTAAATATATTAAGGCATATTAGTTATATTCTGTGTGTAAAGTGCTAAATGGGAATAAGGTGAGTAAAACAACCGTCATGGGGTTCTCAAGGAATTCCCAGACACGTTTAAACACGAACAAAGACAATAATTGAGTTATAATTGAGTTGTACGCAACCACAAAGACAAAAAAAGATTTAAAAAAAGACACACACACACACATATACACACACAGTCATTACCTTCAAGTAAGTGCAAACTAATGACTGCCTGTAATTTAGCTAGATTTTGCAAAGTCACTATATCTCATTAAAAATAAATATAAATGGAATAATTTTGTATTTCATCATTTATATTTTATATTATGTAATTTGACATACTGTAGGTGGCACGATGGCTTAGTGGTTAGCACCTTGCACCTCCAGTGTCTGGGTTCAATTCTTGCCTCTGGCTCTGTGTGCGTATGTTCCCCCCATGCTTGGTGGGTTTCGGCCGGGTACTCTGGTTTCCTCCCACAGTCCAAAGACATGCAGATTAGGCAGTTCCCAAATTGCCCGTAGTGTGTGTACAGTATATGTGTATGCCCTGCGATGGTTTGGCAACCCATCTAGGGTGTACCTCACCTTATGCCCAAATCTCCTGGGACAGGCTCTAGGCTCCCAGTGAACCCAGTGAGATGATGAGTTTCCAGTTTCTTATAAGTAAATAAATAGTAAAGCTATTTTAATATTTATAAAAGTCACACCAACTTAGACATTGTTTAAATATATCATTATTCCTGAGGAACATTAATTCATAAAATTATCACAAAAATACCTTCTTCACTGAACAGCACTTATTTATTTATTTATTTATTATTATTATTTTTTTTTAGAACAACTCAGTTATTTTAAAAGAGCATAACGTTTAGTCATAATCAAGAAATATGCTTTTATTTGCATATATCAGTAAGCTCTGCCTACTTTACCCTAAAATACAGTATATCATATAATAATGATGAATATTTATAAATATCCCTACATGACCACATTCATGAGCAATTAATTACAACATCTTAGTGTAAACATAAATAGCATGTTTTTTCTGTTAATATTTGAGTTAGCCCAACCCACTTCTGTTGAAACACTTCTATGGATAATGTACAAAATATATTCTGTGTATTATTATTATTATTATTATTATAATTATTGTTGTTGTTGTTGTTGTTGATGATGATCATCGTCGTCTCATCGTCTATATGCCTGTGTAGAGTCATGGAGGGCCAGGAACCTATCCCAGGAGACTTTGGGCAGGGTACACCCAGGAATGGGTGCGTAATGGCGTTAACTACATTTTTTTTTTTGCATGGTAGGAAATAAAATTAATTAATATTCAAAAACAGAAATAATAATAATCATTTTGGTAAGCTCCACCATCTATATGATACACATTATAACAATTATTGTATTATGTTCATCATTATCTTTAAACCTTTCTTCATATCAGCATTCATAAACCCATTTCATCGTATTCATTTTAACAATTTAACAAAGATGGAAATGCAACCATCTCACAAAGATGCCACGGCAGTTAACACCTCAACAGGAGCGTCTTCTGATGAGAAGCGTTGAAGAACATCGCCCTGCAAGTTCACTGCAGTTAGCTAAAGAAGTAAAAAGCCAAACTGGGGTGATTGTACAGCGTACACTGCAGAGGAACGGCATGCATGGTGTCATCCACAAAGGAAGCCTCTCCTGAAGGCCAGGCACAAAAAAGCCCGCCTAGGATTTGCCAGAAAAAGAAGACTACTGGGACTCTGGAGTGATGAGACCAAGATAAACTGGTAGCTTCAAAATTGTATGGCATCGCAAAGGTGAGGAGTACAAATGAAAATGCATGATGCCCACAGTGAAATGTGGTGGTGGCAATGTCCTTCTGTGGGGTTGCATTTCATTAATGGTGTTATGAATTTACAGGCCAAGGCTCCTGATCTGAACCCAACCGAACACCTATGGGGAATTCTGAAGAGACAAGCTGAGCATCACTCTCCATCCAGCATCCAGGCTCTAAAAGAGAACTTTCTTGAAGCATGGAAAGAGATAAATGTTGCAATTTGTCGCCAACTTGTTCATTCCATGCCTAGAAGACTTGGGTACATTTCTTACAAATCATGGAGGTCATGCAAAATAATGGATGTAGTAGTTTTTGTTGTGGGCTGTATTCATTTTTGAATACATCAACTAATTTGAGTAAAACTGAAGATTTTGTAATCCAAAATACATTATTAACCGTACTTTCATGTAATGAGCTGAACAAATATTCTATTAAACTCAGTTTTGTCACGTTTCAGCCCCGCCCATTATACCATCACTCAATACAGTTTCATAAATTCAATTAAGTGATTAAATTATAGGTGGCATGGTGGCTTAGTGGTTAGCACTGTCACCTTGTACTTCCAGTGTCGGGGTTCGATTCATGTAGATTAGGTTAATTGGCGTTCCCAAATTGCCTGTGAATGAGCGTGAGTCTGTGTAGGCATGTGTGTGTGCCCTGTGATGGATTGGCACCTGGTCCAGGGTGTACCCCGCCTCGTCCCCCAAGTCTCCTGGGATAGGCTCCACAGTCCCTGGTTTACTGTACGGAAATACACTATTGCACCAAATATCCTCATAAACAAAGCTGACGTCAAATCACACAGACGATGGCGTCATCGGCTGACAAGGTGACGTTACAACAAGCCAAAATCTCCGCTTCCCCTGTCCACACACCACCACTGAAAAACAGAGGTGTGGAAAATGTTCACTTTGGACAGAGTTTTCCAAAACTGCGTTTGCATGTGGACGAAAGGCCAAAACCTTTCATTAAAAATACAAATACGCGGCTGCGTGTGGACATGGCCTAAATCATAAGAGCTCATAGTGATATGTATGAACGCGCTCATGAATATATAATCATAGATATATTACAGCAAGCCCCGCCCATTATATTATTATGAATAATATATTTAATATTAGTATTAATATGAATGAATATGTACATTTCAGATTAGTGTTTAAAGGTTTCTGTAAGCCCCGCCTACTAGATTTATACAGTATGAGGAAGAGCCAATCAAAAACAGGCTGCCCATATATAATGAATAATACATAAGGCCCCGCCCACTAGTACTAGCAGTCTCTCTCTCTCTCACACACACACACAGAGCGAGAGAGAGAGGTGTTGGTGTCGGTGTGCAGCTGCTCCTCCTCCTCCTGCTGCTGCTGCCTGCATGTCGCGGTGCTCGGCGTCGCTTCCTCGGGGTCGCGCAGCGCGCGTTCGTTTTGGAGCCTCGTTTTGAAGCGCGGACTCGGAGAGCAGATGAAGCGTTTCTCGGTTTATTATTATTCATAATAAAAGATTATTAATAATTATAATAATCTGCTCAGGAGGAAACACACACACGCGGAGCGCGGACACGGAGGAGAGTGCGGAGGTAAGAGCAGGTCTGAGTGTGTGTGTGTGTGTGTGTGTTACTCCTCTCCTCTGCTGCATTTACTCCCATCATCTGATTCCTGACACTCAGGTACAGCCGGAAGCGCCTCATTAACGACTCCTTATTAATGATTAATGTCGCCTTATAAGCGCCGCGCGTGCACTCCTCTTATCGCAGCTCCACGTCGCCGCTACATTGGTTTTTTTTTTTTTTTTTTTTTTTTTATGAGCAGGAATAACACAATCCCTCGCTTCCTTCCTTTCCTCCTGTGCGCATTGGCACTCCGAGCTCTATCCCTCCTCCTGCTCCATAAATAAACATCAGCAACCTCAAATAAACATCAATAACCTCCAGCGGGTTTATTTAATAATGGAGAGAGAATAAATATAAACATCGTGCATCTGAAACATAAAGAGCTGCACGAGCTCATGTGCTTTTATTTATTTCCCTTTTATCTTTTTGTTCTATTTACCCTCTTTATTCTCACGAGCCCTATATCCATGATTCATATGATTATGCCTTATTGTAAAATCTCTCTCTTAATCTCTCTCTCTCTTAATCTCACACACACACACACACACACACACACATACACTTTATGAGCATATTTCCATATGCATGCAGCCGTAATGTATTTTTAATGCAGTGTATTCAATTAAGTAACAGTAATGCAAATGAAATTTCTATTTAACTCAGAGAATTGTTGTGCTTGTTCCTTCCTTGGGCTGCTCCCCATTTCCAACGCATCACCACGGCAACTTGTTTATTAATATTTTTTGGATGTGGCGCAGGTTTTAGCACTCACTCCCCTCCTGATGCAACCCTATCTCAGTTTATCCCCGGCTTGCAACCGGCACTACTGGCACACTGGTTCATAGAAACCAATAGCACCTAAAGTTGGTTCCTTAACCAACCATGCAGGACTGTACGCTATCTATCCACAAGGGGGCGTAAATAGCGAGTTTCATCGCATTACGATCTTCCATCGATTTGATGTTTGGTGATGCGATAAAGCATGCTTTACAGATCCATATACAGGATGCAATAGGCTAGTTTATAGTATGTCATTTCATCTGGAAGTATTGTAGCATTAGTTAGCTCAGGAGGCGTGTGTAATATACACCTGGTATGATATGTAAAGTTCACTAGCTGGAACGATGTCACACGCTAAGGGGACATTACATACGATAACTGGCATACATCCATTTAGAGATACAGTATAAAAAAAAAATATCCAGATAAATCTTTTAGCACAAAGCTTAACAAGTGGACCGTACGTTAGGAGACGTAGCTAGTATGTCGACTGAATGCAAGCTAGCTTAGAGGTGCGGATCGTCCTCTCTGAATTAAGCTAGCAAGGATTGTAGTCTGTGTGTCCTGTGTTTTTACTCGATGGTGACTGAGAAGAACTGATCCGAGGTTCTAGCTCCGTACTGACGGTCTGCGCGTTCTTCTGTAATGGCTGTAACACACGGTTCACAGGCTGCTGTGGAAAAGTGATTACTGTGGAACGGTGCTGTGGTCAGGATTTGAAGGCCCTGATTAAAGGGCTTGAGCAAAAATCACTTTAGCCGTGTGGGTGTGTGTCTGTGTGTGTCTGTGTGTATGCACCCCGGCTGGGCTGCGCCATCCATCCAGGTCTGGAGGTGTCGGCTGAGGAAATAACCCAATCATAATTTAGAACTGCAGACTCATGGTTCATTCTGTGTGTGTGTGCGTGCGTGTGTGTGTGTGTGTTTGACACACTTAGGATGAACAGCCTTCACAGTACTTAGCTAAACACGAGTGAGTAAATTACCCCCTCCCTCTGCACTTACACTTGAAGTGGGAAGAAGCGTATTTTCTTTAAAAGCAGCTTTAGAAAGAGATTTAATTTGAGAAGGATAGCTTTTTTTTCTAGATGTAACCCAGACATAGACTTAGATCTGTAATGATTGAGCCAGAAGTAACAGAGCTGAGATGAGTGTAGAATTCTGTGTGCAGAAAAACAGTATATATACACTAATGCACTCATGCCAGTGTGTGATTAGTGCTTGGATACCAGTAAGGTGGAAAGTTTTCTTGGTACTCTGGAGTCATGATCGTAGTGCCTGCTGAAACGCTGGCCTCCAAGGAACTAATTTAAAGGCCAAAACATGTGGAAATGGCTTGGAGCGAGGTCAGGACTATATGTGGGATGCTGTGTTCCCATGATGTGCAAGCGGTGTTGGTGAATGGTTGTGTGTAGAATTCCCATAGACACATGCGTCTCTTCTGCAAGTTGGCGACAAGTTATCCGTCTGGTTTCATGAATGAGTTTTCAGTGGGCTCCAAGCCACCTCGGCCAGGATGAAGGTATTCTCTAAAACGTTTCCACCGTTCTCATCACCATGCCGTGCTTCAGGTATTCGGTAAATGACAATCACCCGTTTTTACACCTTTGTTTACCAGAAAAGTCCTGTTCAGAGGCTTAGTTTTTCTACTTTGCGTTGCACTTGAGGATTTTGTCATCAAACACACGACAGGAGGAAATGACAGTCATTTACGCAGAGCTGATTGCTTGAGAATAATCGCAGCTGCTTGATCCCATGCCGGATGTTGTGTTTCGGGGTAATTTTTTAAACGACCCACCTGGATCCTGTGTCTTAATCACAGAAATAACATTGTAAACGTTCCTCTCATCAGCCTTATCGACTTTTTTTTTTTTTTTTTTCCCGCCGACTCTAAGAACTACACCAGATGCTCCGTTTCCACGACCCCCAGCAGCAGCAGCTTGACTGTCTGAAAAGCTATTTTGGGGGGATTTTTCTTTTCCCCCATCATGGTCATGCAGGTGGTGTGCACGCAGATGTTCTGCCTCCTCGCTAGTCTGATTCCTGATTTCCAGGTTTTTTTCCCCCTAAATCATGGCTCAGGGACATTCCAGGAAAGGGAACATGATCCAGGAGAGACGGATTCCTGAGAGCGCAGGTGGGCCTCAGAGGTCTTATCTGCAGTTGTTGCCCCACGTGTGCTCCTATGATGCAGGATTTACCCCCCACAGGGCAGAACATGGAGAAATCAGGTGGAGCTTTTCACATGACAGCCCATATTTAATTATCTGTTATTACAGCTTTGTTCTGTTTAACATAGCCTGTTAAGTAAAGCAGCATTTTTGAATGAAGCTGAAACAATTTCAACAATAGAATGAACAACGAAACAATATATTAACATTAAAGGAAGTTTTATGAAGACCAATAACGCTTTAGAGCAGTATGGCTAAAACCCTAAAATGTATTAAAACATGCAATCTTGCATGATCAAGCTAGCTACCTGTTGTATCACCATGGCAACAAACATCATGGGGGTGTCGTTAAGTCCATGTGTTTCGACTGTTTTTAAACACTATAGCAGTGAAATTGTGATGTATCTTTACGCTAGCGAGTCAGATGATTAGCCATGGCAAGTAACAATTTAGTTTTTTTAATTTATGCTTTATTTAAGAAGAAAGTAAATGAGAAATCACCTGAGCACTGAGGTTGTGGGAAAAGTCGGCGGTCCCTTTTCATTTTAAAGGGTTGAAAGTGGGTGTGTCCATATTTGGAAGCTTATGTCAGTCTTTGGGTAAAACTTATTTATTAGAGATCAGAGAAAATCAGTTCAGTTATGCATCACGATTCTTTCTTTTGTGTGGCGAATGTGTGACTCCAAAATCCATTTATTAAAATAATTTTTTCATTTATATACGTTCGCATATGAGGGGGTAAAAAGTTGTAGTTCCTCCATCATCCTACAGGTGGCACACTCTAAACTATTCACACACTGGTAGGCAGAACAGTATCCTATGTAGTAGGAGTGATTTATGTGTTTCGAGTTTGAAAAAATATACCGAATATAAAATCGTGATACCGCAATACGGATCAAATCGTGCACCTCTGTGTCCTGATATCGTATCGGGTCGTCCCAGGTGATATTCATCCGTATTAAGGATTTTTGACAAATTTTATTTAATATTTTTGTTTTTTAGTTTTAGTCTTTAGTTTTGCAATGAGCCGGGTCTAAACCATATCATGCAAAACATTTCCTGTATAAACATCCTGATCTCAGTTCTTGATTAAGCAATTTTGGAAAATCCCAAGGCTCAGATTAATCTCAGAAACGTAATATTCTGTAGAAATTGGTCTCTGCGCCTTTTAAGGTGGAATGATTCCAGACTCGTATGTCCAAGATGGCCATCTGCGTAACCTTCTAGCATACTGTATAACTACACACTAAACACAATAAAGTTGTGTTAATGTTTACAGACGATAGGAAGTCAGAAAGTCTAAGTGCATCTAAATTACACGAATGAAGAAGTGGGCATGGTTTAAAGGCCCTGTACGTTACTGTTTCTTTACCAAGTTAACACAGGCCTCAGCACAAACTCCTCCAAGCATGCTATTTGGTTGCCTTGGTAAATGAGCTGCTGCTGAGCCACACCCCCTCCATGGAGGAGCTGAGCAACAAGACATGGAAGGGGGGGTCTTTTTATATGAGGTCACATTAGGGGGCTGAATTAAATTGCATTGTTTAAACCCTGGTTAATACAAACATGGAAACAGGACAAAAAATGAGGATTGTGTATTTTGTCCTTTTGTATTTTGTTTGCACTCACACGCACACACACACACACACACACACACACACACACACACACACACACACACACACACACACACACACACACA
>JAQQZT010000023.1:32943466-32959169 GCA_030068275.1 Clarias platycephalus | reverse complement strand
CCCGTTCATTGCGCCCCACCTGTCATGTCTGTATTCCCCACTAGTGGGGCGCGCCCCACACTTTGAGAACCACTGGTGTAGAGTAAAGACAGGAGAAAACGTGATCATGTGTCATTAGTACATTTTTGAAAGCTGTAAAGCGTGATCAACGATCTAAGATGATGAGATGTTTATATTTCCAGACATGTTCATAGACTGTTTATTTATGACAAGTATCGTCATGAGCTGACTCATGTCGTATGTTAGTTTAGCGGCTTAGGTACGAAAACATCCTGTGACAGAGCAGCTGTTCCTCCATCCAAAGGACATTTCTAATTTCTGCAAGAGCACAGAAATATCTCTGTCCATGCAGTCTCCAGCCCTCCTCCTGTCTTCTTCTCTCTCTTCTCTCCTGGTGGTGCAGACTCGCCCTTGCTAGAGTACACAGCTCTCTACTGTTTCAGCACACGGCACAGGCTAAAAATAACTAACCCCCCATCCCCTACCTTCACCCCCCCCCTCAGGCCTGGCATCTAACACTCAGCACGGGAGCGGGAGAGCAAGAAAGAGGTAAAGGATAAAGGATACTCCGAATGGGAGAGGAAGAGATAAAGAAGGCTGATAAGCCCAGGAGTCGTACAGGCAGGAAAATATCCTGTGCAGCGTTTTTATTTATTATTTATTAATTTATTTATTTTTCTTCTCCGCTTGATATTTTCTTCAAATCCCCCAGGCACATTCTTGACAGATCTTCTCTTATGGAGCTAATTGTTATCATCGAGCTAATCTCTAAATCTAATGAATCTTCCTGCACACACACTCCTTCATAACAAGTGTCTCTTTGTCATCTCTGCTCCCATCTGTCATCTAATTAACGACTCGTTTTCGGCTTTCTGTTTAAACCCTGCTTGAGGACGCCGGGGTCGATCCACCAGCCTGAACCTGAACCCTTACTTCAGCGTTTTTAGAAATGCTACATCCCATCCTAACCCGGGACCTCGGACATTCTCCTGGCTTTTGGGACAGTGTAACCCATTGCTCCCAGAACATTGTTCTCATCTGTCGGGATTGTGCTCTCGCTAATTGATAATTGGTTTATTTAATAGGCGAATACAAATATGCGACTGTAACTGTTTGTCAAGGCGGTTATTTGCGCTGCATTATTTACACTGGATCGTGTCGTGCTTCATATTATGATTATATTTACTTTGGTAGAGAATCTGCATCATCCTTACCCGTGGTGTAAACTTGGCAACTTGCAATGTAGTGACTCAGTTTCAAAAAACATCTAGTGGCAGATTTCGTGACTTTTCGAGTAGGTGTTAGCGATGCTTCCGCGCTCAGTGCAGCTCAACAGCTCACTTCACTGCTGCAGGTCATAAGAGGTAAGAAGGCAGGTTTCCTCAATGCAGTGACCTGTGGCCAATAATCAACCACCATGGTTCCCACCATCCAATGACTGGTCACGGCGGTTCCCACCATCCAATGGCTAACAGTGTCCATTGTTCCCAAAGAGCTTCTCCACTTCTCCATTTTTGTCCATTGTCTCACCAGCCTTTTTTTTTTTTTTTTGTCTCTCTTAAAGTTAATAAAACAAAAGAAATGCCCTTTTCCTGTTACCTAGAAACTGTAAAAGCATAACGTCATCTGTCCTATTGACTTAAAGCCAGAATCAAAACTGACACACAAAGCGCCAACACTGGAGACGCCTTCAAATAAATGTTAAAGAGAAAAACTTCACCCTGGCACCGTGTTTTTTTTTTTTTTTTAATCTTCTTTTCACTTCCTTTTTAATTTTTTTTTTTATCACGAGCACGCTATAAAAATAATAATGTATTCAAAAAAGCACAATAAATCCAGAAAAAGCTGATCCTGATGACTCCTTCACTCTCAGAAGTTATCTGGATTACTGTGCTATTGATGCAAAATCGTTGATGTTTACACCTCATTTACAGTCGGTGGTGTATGTCACCTCTCATGTGTTTTCCAAGTCACATCATGTGAAGAATATTTGCTTTCTGACTCAGATCCTCCTCGCAAAGGTTATTTAAACACTCGTGTGGTATTAGATTTCACTCTGTACACGCAGAACCAGTGAGACGCCGTATCTCTGCACTGCGCTGTTCCAGTTCTTCTGCATCATAATTCACCGGAAAACGTTCTGCTAAAAACCAGTGCCTGAACTTGTCTTCAGACCTTCTTAAAAAGTCACCGAGATCCAGCTCTCACTCTGTTTCTGTCAAACACACACACACACACACACACGCGCTCATACGTCTGAACGTCCTGCCGTTATCCGTTACAGGAGCAGATCTCTTTCAGCCGTCGCTGGATGGAAAACCATGTGACTCAACCCTGAAGAAACGTTTGATTACGGGTTTCATGTTACTTCTTTTTGTCATTGCTGCTCTTGTTTTCTTTGTTTTGATCCTTGTGGTCGAAAATCACTTTGGAGGTTTCCAACGTGCCATAACATGACTATTATTTTTATTATTTTTCGATTGCCCGACATTTTTATGACCGGAGGCTCCAGGCAAATCTGCACCACAGCATGCAATTAGTGCGTCCTTGCGATGTATGCGAATACATTATTCCCAATGAAGAGATAATCATCTAATCACAGGTCAACTCTTTTACAAGAGGAGCCTGACAAATGACCTTTAACCCCCCCTGCTAGGGAAGCTCAGCGCTCCATTGTCTTGTCTGTGAAATTGCGATTTTCCACTCAGTTGGTGTGGCAACTGGGTAATTAATATAATGAGGGGATCCTAGGACGGAGGGAGGAATGAGGCTCGGTCTGAAACATGCGTCGTCAGCACGTCAACCACCGAAAACATCTTTTATCCGATTCTGTGACCAGATCAAAAACCGAGCCTTGAAAAACATAAACCTCGTGCTGTTTACATCACAATGGACCTCGCTGTTTCCGAGGGAGGACGTGCTCTCTTGTGTTCTTGTAGGCCGAACCGAGCTACAATTGTCCCCATGTTTACAAATGTCTTTTGTCATTGTCTTTGTAATTATTTGTTCATGTCATATCTTGATAAACAGCAACCAGATGTAAATTACAAACCATATTCAGAGCACAAAACTCTGTAAAAAGCGAACCACACGCAGAACTGCAAACAAGAATCAAACCGTAAAAGAACATCTCCTAGGCAGGACATGTTTTTTTTTACTCACTCATCGTCTTTACCACTTTATCCAGTGTACTGGGTCCCGTGGGGTCTGTAGCCTATCCCAGGAGACTTTGGGGAACGAGGCAGGGTACAACCTGGACCAGTGCATCGTAGGGAATCAAACCCAGACCCTGGACAGTGGTCACCACTTATTATTATTATTATTATTATTATTATTATTTAAAAAAAAATTTTAAGCTTCCAATAATGAAGTTCATCCACTGCAGCACTTCAACAACAATAAGCACAGCACCTTTTCTGTCTCTTATAGAGGCAACATAAATGGATTTGTTTTTGGGATTGCTTTCTTTCTTGACAATGATGCAATTCAAAGCCGCAAAGTGCAAAAACTTAGGAACTTCATTTTCACATATAAATGCTTCAACAAAGTGATGCACAGTATAAAATGACCCGGGGTGAGGAAGTCTTGGTGTCTTGTCTAGTTGAATAGCAACCACGTTCTTAATGGAAAGCCTTTTCCAATTCCACAGAGAATATAATAAATAAAACTACATTTGAGCCTGTAATGTGTCTGTTGCAGTCGTTTTCTCTGTTCGTACCGAAAAGCCGAATCGTTAAATCGATGACAGGTTTTGGAATTCAGCACGGGGTGACAGTTGCCATATGGCACCAGAGCGAATAAAGCAAGCGTTGCCGCTCTTTCACGAAGGCCCCTCCCCTCGTCAGTCATTAAAGTTCGCTTCCTGCCGTTCCTCATGCTCTCACTTTTCCTCTTGCTAAGATAATTTTTTTTAGGCGATGGATCCATGTAGGATTTAACACTCTTCTTTGCTTCGGCATTAAAGAGACTTCCAGCAACGAACAGAACGTTTAGTTCTGCTTCTAGACAATGAGATTATTTATGATGGATTGTGTTTTGTAAAACATGTCTGATGTAAAAATAGATATCATATCAAAATATAGATATCATTTGGAATAAATGTAAGACCAGATAAACTTTGGACTACATGTTTTTTGGTATCTGGTGATTTATTGATCAGGTTACATGATTAAATTTTTTTTTTATATCTACACAGAGTGGTTCCCTTTGCATTGTTTTCCATTTTTATGAGTGAGTGTATGTATCTGTATCGGCTCAACATCTGATCCCTAAATGTGTCGATGTAATGTTTTACTTCCCCTTTGTGGATTTAGTGTGTTGTTTTTGAGACGTTGCACCCCAGCATGTTTTATATCTTCATTTTAATCTTGATCCCGGAGTCCCTCAAGGTCCGATTCAGAATTCTGAACGATGCCGTTTCGGGTTCCCTCGACCCTCTTTAGTTTAGTTTATCTGCTGTGTGCGACAATGACAGGCACTGATGTGAGGGCAGTTACGGGTCTACTGGGGCACTGGGATCTCGATCTCCAGCTATTCAGCCATGGGGTCTTAACCTCTATAAGCCTTCAAACTGCTGCAGGACTCTCCGAGGGGAGAGAGAGGGAGAAAGAGAGGAAGCAAGTGAAGGAGAGAGATCAGGCTACGATTTAAAATAATGAGGAATAATGTGTGTGTGTCTGATGGGTCATTGAGCAATAAATTGAATCCTGTTTTTTACATTATGAGATGACAACTGTAGTTTTGTGAACAGTATATTTTGAGAAGGAGGAAGTGAAAATGTCTTTTTTTTTTTTTTTTCCTTTTTTTTTTTTTTTTTTGTGCTTTGTCTTCAGTGTCTGCAGAAACCTAGCTGTCATTCTGCTATGTGTCACACAGAGATCGAAAGAAAGATTATGTATACAATTTAGGAACAGATTAGAAAAGTTATATGTACTGTAATGCATTTTGGTGGCTTAGTGGTACTGTCAGTTTGCACCTCCAGGGTCCGGGTTCGATTCGCGGCCAGGTTCAATTCTCGCCTCTGTATGCATTGAGTTTGCATGTTCTCCCTGTGCTTGGTGGGTTTCCCCCCCATAGACATGCAGATTAGGCTGATATGGTGTTCCCAAATTGCCTGTAGTGTGTGTGTCTGTCTGTGTGTGTCTGTCTGTGTGTGAGCCCTGTGATTGACTGGCACCCCGTCCAGGCCAAACCCTGCCTCAAATCTCCTGGGTATGGCTTCAGGCCCCCATGACCCTGTATATAGGATGAAGCAGTATAGATGATGAGTGAGTGAGAGTAATTCATTTTTGGACATTTTGCATGCATTATATATGTGTGCTGTTTAATGTTACATATGTTTTTATGAGTGTAGACGGCGGCTGTTTGTGTTGACTGCCACACAAGTATAATTGCCTACCGTTTTTAAAATCTTCCCGGGAGAAAGATGGCATCCGTGGTCGATTTAACTAGTGGCGGTTAGTTCCCTCTCATGCTCCTGCTCCTGTACCTGTTTATTTTGTTACCGTGAGAGTGGTGTACTAAGAGACAGTAGATGCAGTGAATGCCAGCTGCCATAAAAAGAATAAGAAGGCCATACATACGATTGCACGCGCTCTGCAGAGAAACACAGTTTCACACAGTGATTCTTTAAAAACCCTGTAGGATTAACCCTTAAAACTCAAGCAGCACAGATTTGTCTATGGGAATGATGTCGCAAAAACTCACAAAATGCGAGTATTATCATAACTACAATTTGAGGGTCACAGAACAATTATAAAACGAATCTGTGCTATTTTCATATTTGATATTTAATTTTGCTCAGTCATGTTTGTATACTTGGCTAAAATGAAATAAAATTAAGTTCATACAGTAATATTGCCTAGGTTGTGCTGAGTAAAAAAGGATGTCACTCTATATTGCATAATCCTGACCCCATATATATATATATATATATATATATACTTATTAGAAATATATTAATCTAATAACTAGCTTACAAATGCTTTGGATTTTAAGGGCTACGTTCTCTGACACAAGGACTTCTTTGTACACACACAAGTGTTTAGTACTTCGACATACTCCTCATGTTTGGGTTAGATGGAGGGGAGGGTTAGTAGGTTGGATCTCTGAATGTGAAATGTGTTAAAGGTCATATGTATTTGTTGTATGTAATGAATCACTTTTGTGCTGCCGGTAATTTCGAGCCGTTCAGCTGGCTACCGCCACAGGTATATTTCAGACCTGTGAGAAACACTGTAGGAATAAAACACTGATGTCTTTGTTGTTATAGTCACATAAAATTTCGACATTCAGTACTAAACCTTTAAATAAGTGCCTTCTTAAAGAACAAAACAATAGCGCTGTGATAAGATACAAACGAGACGTTTTCTTAACTAAATGAAATGATAAATGGAGATAACTAAAGGGATCATAGTTTCAAAACAAGTGCCACATTGTGCAACCAGTCGCTACAACGCCTAACACCGCGGACTGCTTTGTCAAGCTCTGTGCTGCTTTTGTTAGCATCCGACAGGTGATGTATATCACCATCAGACCCGAACATACGCGTCCCTCTGGTCTTGTAATCAAGATTTATCTGTTCTAGAGCCAGATGGCTTGCCGGAGAACACTGTTTTTCCTTTTAGGATCCCTCCCATATCCTTAGCTCCGTCCCGCGTAGTTGTCTAGACTTGAGGGATCTCTCCCAAAGGAATAACCCACCCCCCTTCTTGCTTCTCGTCCCTGAGGAATTGAGGTCATCTATCTTTTGATGGCTCAGGGAGCACCAACAGTAGCCTGACACCTTGCCAAAATGGGTTGAGCCAGCGCGCACGGCTCCGTTCGTCTGAGAAATTCATCTCGCCTCGAATGACATTTTTTTTTAAATCAACTTTGTAAAATCTTTTGACTGAAACTTCTCTCTGCCAGGAAAGAAGAAAGCCGGCTGCGTTTAATTCAAGCCGCAAGGCCGGAGAAGAATAGAAGGGCACGGGTGACACGTCTGCTCATTATGTGTTGTCTCGGAGTTTGACTTGAGAGAGCGTGGGGACACGTGTCTGCTTCTTTTGTCAAGTCGGACCCAGAATCAGCACCAGAGACGGGGAACTATTCACGGCCGTCCACAAGGCAGCTATTGAGAGCTTTTGTCTTGCCGGCGCTCATTATCTGCATTGTTGCATGCCATTACTCTTCATTTCAGTCCAGACCCGTAGATGGACATCACAAAAAACCTGTGAGGCCATTCTTTCAGCACAATATCCATGTTCCTCTAGTCCTAGAGGTATTTTTTTTTCCCCATTTGCTCGCCATATCAAAGCCTCTCAGTACTCACCTGTTGTCTTTGTGAGACTGTTCCAAATGTGGAAAATACATAATGGCATCTTGAATAATAGATCATCCAGGGAGGACACACATAACCTAGTGCACGGAAATGCAAATCGTTATGATGCAGGAAAATAATAAATGCCGAGTTGATTACCTTCCAAAAAGCACACGTCTTTAAAGTGTTTCGCTTCTTTTGTACTACTAACAATTTGCTGATTTTTAAAATTTGTGCATTTACAGTATACTACAAGTGTGTTTTGTTTGATCATGTCGTATTTCAGTCCTTGTGCATTGTGTGTGTGTTGGTTTGAGGCATTATAAAGTTGGTGCGTTTAGGGTTTTGATCGTTTTTGTGCGGCTTGGGTTCACACACTCGTCCGGCGTGTTTGAGCCTGTCGCAGTCATCTCTCTAAAACCCTTTTGTGCAGCTTTGTTGTTTTATTTGCTTTGTATTTCCCCATCCTTTATTATGTCATCAGATTCAGCTCTCATGAGTTTGCTCTCTAACTGCACCCATCCAGTTTGCTCCATTCATACACTCCTTTTCAAATAATTCTTCATTTGTTCAAAGTAACTGGTGATTTAAGGCAGTAATTATTATGCGTGTGTCACATTACTCCCATTCCCTACGTTGTCTTATAGCTCTGTAGGAGTCGAGTGCTGCCCTTAGACAGTGAAGAACCTCTCCGTCTATTTACCCTCCCATCTACCCACCTACTCTCTGCAACTGACTCAAAGACCCCTGGCCTGGCAGTTGGAAGTTCTAACCCAAACATGGTAAACTGTAGATACAGTATCTGCAGATGTTACTCAATAGCTATATTTTAAACCCTCAGCCCAAAACTTTAGCCGAGATCAGAAATGGACATGTTCTTTGGAGGCTGATCAGCATGAATAAGTTTGTCATTAATGTCCTTAGGGTTTAGTTCCAGCCTCCAAAATGCTTCCAAACATCATGAAGGTGCTCTTTGGAGGCTTTATTGGAATAGCCACTATCTTGTAGGGGTTTATATCCAGCCTTGCTCTTGGATGTCTTCCACTTTGCACAGGTTTAGACCAAGTCTAGCTGCTGTACGTTCACAGTTTTGCGGGGGGTTAAATACCTGCCTTGCTCTTGAACATTTTCTATTTTGCAAGACTTTAAAATCCAGACTTATTTCTGGATGGAGGTTAAGACCCAGCCTTGCTCCTGGCTGACTACCATCTCTCAAAGATGTAGACCCAGCCTAGCTCCTGGATGTCTCCCACATTGACTGGGTTTAAATACTTGCCTTGCTCATGGATGTTTACGATCTTGTAAGACCTTAAATCCATGTTTATTTCTGGATGGAGGTTTAGATCCAGCCTTGCTCCTGGGTGTCTACTATGTGATAGAAGTTTAAACTCGTGCTTTCACTGGGACATCTCTTTGGAGGCCCATAAAGGTTTTTGCTACAGGAATGATGATCCATTTTTTTTAGATCCAGCCCTACTCATGAACATCTACCACCATGATTCAGCTTTACCCCTGGGTGTCTACCATCTTGCAGGGGTTTGAATCTATCCTTACTCCTAAAATACACCATCTGAATAGGGTTTAGGTCCAGTCTTGCTCCTGAACAACTACCACCTTGCAGGGCTTGAGATATCTGCTTTGCTCCTGGACATGTACCATGTACAGTAGCAAGGGTTTTAATCTAGACTTATATCTGCACGTTTACCATTTTGTAAGGATTTCAATCCCATTTTACTGTCTTAAATGTGTACCACTTGGTGGGGGTTTAAATCCAGCCTTGTTTCTGGATGTCCCTTATTTCACTTTGATGTCAGTGAAGCTTCTGGTGATTTACCATTTTGCAGAAGTCCTGCTGTTGGACATGCTGGATGGCTGCCATCTCCGAGTTTTAGATCCGCTTAGTTTTGGATAGTATGCTCTCTCTCAGGGGTTTACATTCACTGTCTTGCTCCTGAAAATCTGGCATCTTGGAGACGATTAGTTCCAACCTTACCTTTTTTTAAAGGTTTAGTCTTGTTCAAACATTGATTCTGGAACCCTTCTCACAAGGGTTAATCTATCTATATTAGTTAAGCTAATTTTTTTTTTTTTTTTTTTTTACTAGTGCTAGAGCAGGTGAAACTAGAGAAACCCCTTGTGATTTCTTACAGTAGTCCTTAAGGTAATCGTGAATAACTTGAGAAATTTGAGCACTTGCTACTGACACTAAGCCTCAGTGTCTGTACTGAAACATATTTTCTGTCTTATTTATTTATTTAATTTTTTCAAAGTAAATTTACATATGTGCTGTTTGGATTCTGAGCTTGTCATGCTGGGATTCACGCTGAGCGTCTCAGCATGCGTACAGAGAAGCCTCATCTCGACTTTTCAGTCCGGTATCTGGTTGAAAGCAAAACACTGTGTGCCACTGAAGCATGGAATCCTAACAGCGTAGTTCTTTCTTCTACCTTGATATCTTCTGATTCAAAGTGTTCTGACAAACTGCCTAGCTGTACTGAACGTGTTCGACTCAGTAAGCACTTGAGACACGTGCTCGATATGAAACGTGCAAGCAAAACTCGATCATACTGCGTCTCAGGGTTGCCAGTCGACTCAAAAATGTATTGCTTAATTGACAGAAATGTCACTAAATCACAGTAAAACGTCCTAATTAGGATAGTTCTGAACAATACACGGTCATCCGGTGTGTGTGTGGGTTTTTTTTTTTTATCAAATCTAAATGTATATTTAGGGTGTTTTGAGTAGCTGAGTTTAGTGCCAAGGAATTAATTTGAAAGAATTCCTTTATAGTAAGGTATAGTTGTCAGGTTTATTAAATTAGATGTTTTTTGCAGAGATTTAAAAATTATGGATCGATGAAGTTTTGAAAATTTTTTATGGTTCTTCTTAATGTTGATTTTTAAGGAATGTCTCAAAATAAGGCGGTTAGCAGATCAGTTATTTTAACATGTTAATATTTAAAAATTAAAGTTGTTACATTTTCAGAAGTTGTCGCAAACGAATGCATTCTCCAGTTTTCATGGATGTCATGCTCTACTATACTTGAATACTTACTGAGGATTTTAACTCTAGTCTAGCTCAAGTTATCTACTATTTCATATCATAAGCAATAACAAACAATAAACTAAATATAACGTATATACGCAAAACTTTTGACAAATTTTTAAAGCATAAATTTCTTGTTCTACAACCAGATAATTTTGTTTATTTTTAGAAATAAATGCTTAAAATGATTAAAATTATTGCCAACAATATATGCTTAAAATATTTCAAGAAATAAGCTGAGGCCTAATCCACAGGTCACGGCCTCACCTTTGCTTGATTTGCCGCCGCGCGCTGAACCCATGGTTCACCAGGCAGTTTCTGTGATTGACACGGGTGTGCGGAAGCTCGAGATATTGTCCTCATTGAGGAACGAAATCACGGATATTTTAAGGCGGAACTGCGTGCCGCATTGGGGGATGACTTGTCCACAATTAAATCGGAATTACAGATTGTAAAGGCACAACTGGCTAATGATAAGGCCGCCATCGATACTAGACTGTCTGCGCTATAGGGTACAGTGGATGTGATGGAGCGCTCGCTCTCTGATTGTACCGATGACATCACTGCAATGCACAGTAAGATACAACGTCTTACTGCAGATTTAGTTAAACTGGATAACAAATGCGAATATTTGGACGCATTCGGATAACCTACATTTCGGCCGATGAAGCTAAAAGATTTCTATTAAATTAAAAGCATTAACATTTTTGCTCAAAACCGGCTTAAAAGAAAAACTCAACAATGAACATGTTAAACGGCTCCTGAGGAGTGCAGCTCGCCACACACACACACACACACACACACACACACACACACACACACACCAGTGACCGTTCAGGTAGAAAGAATAGTATTTATCAGAATGACACCAAACAACTGTAGCCATCTGACCATGAAAGAGGACACAATTAGTGCTTTCCTCTGAGATGAACGCTACCCTGTGATGCAGCACGAATTATTTAGTTGCTTCACAAGCTAGCTGGCGAGTGAGACCAATGAGGAGTGAACGAATTGATGATGAAGGTAGCATCATTTATGTGTAGAGGTTATGCTGGTTTAAAATCCTTTCTTTTAGAAAATGTGGTAGAACCTGACGTCCTGGACTGGTGCTGGGAACTGGGGACTATTCAAACATATCACGATGAAAAACCAAGACGCTAACCAGACTTAACTTGTCTTGTACTAAGATGATGTTAGCAGAGCGCTCAGAACACCATGACTAATAGCTGCAAAGTTCAAGGGCGCAAGCACACCAAACATCAAGCCCAAACCCCTCTTTTCCCCTGAGACATTTGCTTGAGCAGTCTCAGAAGTAGCGCTTCTGCAGGTCAATATGCACTCCGGATGAGAGAAGGCAGGAATGCTGAGTGCTGAGACCGAGCAGATACGGTTCACGGCTGAGGAGTATCGCTTTGACGAGCAGCTCGACGCTCCGAGGCTCGTCCTTTTTCCTCTCGGCTGGGTTTTGGCACTGAATACTTTTCTTCTTTTTTGGGTCTTTATTATATCCTTTTTTTGTACATTTTCCACTCCCTGTGTTTGACAGGTGTGGCTCCCGTCCACAGCTCCAGCTGACACGTGTTAATCTCACGCCTCATGCGATAATGAATCCGTAGGTGTGTTTAATGGCACTTTTGGAACTACTCTTCCTGTGTTCCTCTGTTTACACACAGCAGAGAGAAATCAGCTCCATCCTCCATGGAGATGCTGACTAGTTGTGGAAATTTGCCGTTTTATAACAGCCAGGTGGAAGAGGGATGAAGCAAGACTGTTTGTTATTACGGCTCATTGTCCTCATTCATCAGAAAGACATTCAGGTTGCCAAGTCTGTCCCGCTCTGTCTGAATAGTTTAGTGTTCAATATAGGCAAGTTTTCATCCATATCCTGACTATTTCTATGTTCTAGCAGATATAGTTTGTTTCCTCAAAGCTCAAAGAACGCTGGTTGGATCCTGAGCTTGTTACTTTATTCTCTCAGGGTTCTCTGGTTTCCTTCCAACTTCTAATAACATGCTGGTGCATGGATGAGTGACACTAAACTGTTACTGAATTCTGAATAAGCATGTGTGGTACTGTATAAGGGTGTAGGGTGTATTGCAACAGATCCACCTGCGTGTTATATTACAAGAACAGTTACACTCTTAGAAGAAACACATCAGCTTGTTAAAAGTATTACTTCATGCTGCAAAAAAAATGCATCTTAGCAAGTGAAATAATTTTGAATCCAGCCAAACCTACCTATTATTTCTTAAAATAAATTTACAACAAACTGAATGTAATATTATTTCTAGTCAAATGTTCCTACAATTGCAAGTGAAAAATGTCTTGTTCTATTGGCAGATAATTTTGCCTTTTTTTTTTTTTTTTTTTTTTTTTTAATAAATAAATTCCTAAAACTAGCCAAATTATCTGCCAATAGAACAAGATTTTTTTTTTTCAGGACGATTTGCAAGCGTGATGACTCGAGTGATACAGCGGAGGTTGAGGAGTTGAATAAAGATATATTTAAAGTGCTATTTGTCGATAAGACAGTCATGAATCTTTTTTTTTCCCATCCTCTAGAAATCTATTCAAGGAGATGGGAGTTGTGTTTCTGGCTACAAACAAGAATTTTCAAAGTGCGACCTGACGCTCCACTGAGGTTCCTCGTTCATCATCAATGGTGAGTTTGACTTCAGACCATGTTCTTAGACTAATTCCTGGCTGAGCTGTTACTCTGTAAAGGTGAAGGCTAATCCCTGTTCAGATTGATTCCCTTCCTATTAACCATCAAGATTAGTAGATGAAAGAGAGTGCTAGCTGATCTATGTTATATGCATGACCTACAGTAATTAGTGCTTAGGAGTGGCTAGAAAGGGAAGCCATCTTTTCCAGCCCAGAGTGAATTATACTGCTTTGTGTTTCTGCTCAAGCTTAATTGATGATGCTAGAAACATTACACTGAGAAATAGCGATTTGTTTGATGCTAGCATCTAATAAATTAGTCTGAAATGTCTGTTAGATGAAGGTCAGAGGTTTATAAGGGACCTCAGTGAACAAGAACTTGACTTTGTTGATGTGTTCACAGGTACAGTATCACAGGTTTATTTTATTGCGCTCATATAATTAGACTAGGAGTCTCCAGTGTCAGTGAAGAATTGAAGTCTGGGATATGTCATCTTAAGACTGTATATATGTCATATGAAGAAATGGGCTCTAATTATAACCTCCATATTGCCTAAAATCAAACGAATTTTTATTTTATAGATGAACAGTAAAAGAAACTGTAATTATGGCTCAGCGCTTGGCTGGATTGCTGTCGCATGTAGTATGACAGATTTATGCGCTTTAGGTACTTGTTCATGCTAACTTTGAAAATGTAGTGTAGTGTATGTCATCTGGATTCCATAAAATCCGCAGGATCGGGATTTTAAGCAGCGCAGAGACCTTGCCCGGGTCATTCCTGTTAGTTTGGCGCTGAACCAACAGTTCCTCCAAGGAGCTCTGGTCCACATGGTTCATTCAAACCTGAGAGGGAAGAAATCAGCGACGTGACAGATCTGTTAAATAGATGCAGGTTGTTTGATTGATTCAGGTCCGCCATGTTAGGTTTCTGAGCTTATAAGTTGTACGCTCCATTTGAGCTCACTCCCTTTACTGTCCCTCAACGGAGGGACCAGAATTTATAGTTTTGTATAAGTTTCTTCACTGAAAGGCAGCCGGACGTGAAAGACCTCCCTGTGTGTCTGGTGGCTTTACTTTCAACTTGTTTGGACTTTATTGGGGTGAACTTTGACCTGTGAATTTGAGTCGGTAGCACAACAAGACTGTAGTCTGTTGACTTGGTTAACCATTGTCAGGGTTTTATGAGTTATCTGTAAAAGATTTTTAATCAAGAGCAGAGCGAGATTTACACTTATTATCTTGGGCCATGTGTTGATGTGTATTGTGTGTAACTAAAGTATGCTTTGATACACTTTTACTTTCACTTTTTTTCCCAGTATCTTGTAAGACTCACCATTATTTTAAGTCGAAAAAATTTGTTTTATTAATATGTATATTTGTTTGCAAAAACTGACTGCTATAATTTTATTAATTGTTTTGTAAATGTTAATGTATGAGCGGTGTTCAAGTCAAACTGGGACTTGAGATGAAATTTCTGGCGAATGATGGCCTAAAACTGGCAATTGACATTTACAGAAGACTTTTCAAGCCCAGCATGGTGATGAGACTCTAAGGCATGCTAAAATATTTGAACGGTGCAAACGTTTTGAAAAAGGCCATATGTCTGTGAATGACTATCCTGGCTTGGAGCTCACTGCAGTCATGAAATCTTGTGAACGTGATGATCCTTGTAAAAAATCGATGGATAACTTGTTGCCAACTTGCAGAAGAGATGCATCTGTCTGTGGGAACGGTACACAGAATTATTCACCAACACCACTTGTACATCCCAGCTGGAGTTATTGTCACATGTCCCGTAAAATCCTGACTGCGCTCTAAGCCATTTCTACAAGGACTTCCTGGGAGGCCAGCGTTTCAAACGTGAATCAGACGGTCAGTCTGATCATGGCTATAGTGTGCTGAGAACTTTTAACTTTGGTATTCAGGCACTTGTGAAACGCTGGGATAACTGCATTAGTATAGCAGGGGATTATATACTGTAGAAAAATAAAGGGAGGTTTTACTGTTATTCTGCTCAAACAATTCCCAGTTTGACTTGAACCCTTGTATATTCAAGGTCTGGGTGCGTGAATACTAAACAGTGTTTTTCTAATTTTATTTCCTTTTAGAGATCCGTAATGATAAACAAAACGATTCCAAAATCTAAAGAATTCGCTCCACAACTAAAAACATGAAGCTTTTTAAAAAAAAAAATTTCTTTTTTATTTTTTACCTCAGTGAGTCCTTCCCTTTCCTCAGGTGAACTTTCAGCTGTGTGTTTTGTAGCAGGTTTTTCTCAGCCATGGTTATCTTCATTTTTTCCCTGTTTTGTCCAGCTGTTTCGTTTTTTTTCAAGGATTGTTGTTGAAACAGATTTTGCTTGGAGTTAGAGTGCTTGTATGGTGAAGCAGGGCTAAGGAAAGTGTGTTTTGCATTTTCGTTCTTCAGTTTTAATCCTGCCTCTAAGCATTTAAGGAGGAACACATGTAGAACATTCAGCAGAGCATTTTAAACTACAGTAGGTGGGTTTTGGTGTTTAGGTCTGTCATACGCTTTATATTCACAGCAGCGAGCCCTGGTTTTTCGGCGGTATTCCACGTTACTATAACAATTAAACACTTGCAGTGACATATATACAGTATATATACACTCACCTAAAGGATTATTAGGAACACCATACTAATACGGTGTTTGACCCCCTTTCGCCTTCAGAAC
>JAQQZT010000023.1:32913298-32916373 GCA_030068275.1 Clarias platycephalus | reverse complement strand
ACCCCACAACCACCAAGTTGCCACTGTTGGGCCCTTGAGCAAGGCCCTTAACCCTTAACTGCTCAGATGTATAATGAAATGATTAATAATCATCTGTGAAATTAATTGTCCAATATATCATGTTTTAAAAGCTTTTTTTGCCAAATCCATGGCAAATCAGGTAGCTTTTGCACTCGGTTGTGATTTTGCTTTTTTGGACATGATTTGTTTCCTCCTCATTAAATCTTGTATATCTTGATGACAGAAATATCATGCTTCTAAGATCTTTTTCACATGTTGGTGTTGGTTTATTCGATATCCTGATGATTAAGTATGGAGAGAGACAATGATGCATGTCCTACTGTACATCACATGTCCTGATTAAAACATCAGTATTGTTCTGAACTCCCGTACATCCAGGATTCCGTTTAGCCTCGTCTTCAGCCCAGATACACAAATTACAAACCACACACGTTCTTGTTCAGCGCTCCAGCTCTGATTGCGTCTCACATGTCAAAAAATGAAAAGAAAAAGACAACCGCAACCCCTAATCCCGAGCAGACGGTCTCAGCGGGGTGTGATCTCGGGTGGGGTTTCGGGGTGGTGACCCCATAATTAAGACTTTATCCCAGTGAAAGGAATTAAAGCAGACACCCCCCCCGCCCAACCCACACACACACTCAGAGGGCTGTACCTTTTCAGAACTGAGGATTATTACAGAAAGATCATTTCACTCTCCTCTGATCTCTATAATTACTGTCCAATTTCCAGCCTCATTTCCGTGTGCGACGTTGCAGAAAGTTTCACCTGACAGCTGCTAAATAATAAAAAATAAAAAAAGAGAAGTATATTCTGCATGAGACCCAGCAGTTTTGCGGAAGCACTGCAGTCTAGAATCAGCGTTGGCTATATTGAACCCTGCTGGTGGTTTATTGGACAGGCTTCAGCACATGGTTTGGATTTACACAGAAGAGTTCTGGTTTAGTTTTGATGATGATGATGATGATGATGTGGCACATTATGCTGTCAAATGGATATCATGATCGTATCATGATTCTTTTTAGTGGTAATTCATGTTTCGCCACATCGACTACAGAATCCTTTTTTCCTTTTATTTAAATAAATATTTTTTTAAAACATTTTTTTAAACAAATAATTTTTGTAGTTTATATACAGTATGATTGCATTTTGTTATATTTATAAAATCGTGATACTTATAGAATTGCAATACAGATCAAATCGGCACCGAGGTAACATGACTACATGGTTTCGGATCATCCCTGGTGATCCCCAGCTCTATTGTCTAATAAGTTCTGTTTGAGGCTGTCCAGTAAGTTAAAAGATTCATGGCTCAGGAAGATATGGTCCAGACTACCTAAATAATCACAGTTCTAAACCTGTGCTACTGATTGATCTGATCCAGCCCCGCTCGTCACCCCGAGAGCACCGTCCCTATGGTGGAGCATGCTGGTAGGAGCATCATGTTGAGCTGCTTGTTTTATTGACCCAGTGTTCCCAGTGCATAAAAGATGAATGAAGGCCCAAACTGACCCAGTGTGCTTGATTATGTGACCGTCTAATAAAATCAGATATGGACCAATTTTGCCTAATTTACTTTTACTTTCTTTCTTTTTTATTTATTTATTTTTTAAATGTATTTTATTTATTTATTTTTACATACTGATGATACCCAAATGTCCCAAAAGTTATCAGCAGAGATGGGAATCACAGGGGACAAGCCGATACAATGCCGGTTCGATTTCTATTGCATTTTCATAAGTATCAATTTTATAAAGATCCTGATTTAAAAAAAAAAATATATATATATATTTTAAAGATTTTGTTACAATTCTAAACAATCTTATAATACTCACTCCTACCACACAAGATGCTGAGCTGCCGATGTGTGAAGAGTTTAGAGTGCTCCACTTGCAGGATTGTAGAGGAACTGCAACATTTTACAACCTCAAATACAAACATAAATTAAAGATGAATAAAAAAATAAAGGATTTTGGATTCAGCGATACACAAAAGAATCAATCACTGAATTGATTTATTTATTTTTTTTGACCCATCTCTAGTTATCAGCTAGGTAAAATATACTGTATGATGCTGCAAAGACGTCCTGTACAGGGAAAGTGTAGATGAATAAATGCTGTAACTCTTTTTAATTTTAAAGTAAAGATGCAGAGGTTTGCTGGTTTATTTGTGTACTTGTGTAAGGTTATATTACAATTGTATTAGTTTTTAAAGTTGTAAATGGATTCGGCTGTTCTTACCTGTGAATCTGAGCTGTGAATCTAAGGTAGACTCTCGATTTGACTCAGTTCAGTATTACAGTATTACAAACTGCTAAACATATCTAATAATCATTGCTAATAATGCTATGTAACTTTGTTTCGTACAAAGTGATGATCTTTTCTAATATTCTGCTCCCCACTCCAATCCAGTAGGTGGCGCTATTACAATGACAGCTTATAAAAAATGTAGAATAACTCGGCTAGTTTTTATAATACATTAAACAGCAGGCGTGATTTCCTTATCTTTTCACAGTTTAAACTGATTTTATACTTTAGTGTAGAGATCAGATGGAAATGAAAAACACTTGGGTTAAGAGATGTGAATAAAATGTCCTTGGGTAACTTCAACGAAACACTGCGAACTGCTGTGTGAATTCCTGTGTGTTACACCAAGTAAACAATAATTCACACTTCTAGTACCCTTTACTGAGGGAATATGAACACCAAGGTCTGATTGTAAGACTTTAGTTTAAACACTGCGACACACATTTCAACCTCAGCCGCTTCACAAACCTGATCTGTTTTTTTTTTTTTTTTTTTTTTAATCCAGCGATAGCCAATCTCCCGCTAGGACACAAAGGCGTGGACAGAAACAGCCAGACACCCGCGTGGCATTCAGCAGCTGCCGAACAAAGACTCCCTCACACGCGCACACACACACATACGCAAACCAGCAATTAACATCTTTAAGACCTCCGTAGCGTTGATACTGAAAGACTCTTGTAATAATCGCGTCTGGAATACGGAAAACAACTAACAGCTTGTGCTTTTAGATATTCTTGTCGATCGCAAAATA
>JAQQZT010000023.1:32905798-32910798 GCA_030068275.1 Clarias platycephalus | reverse complement strand
ACCGATGAGAGACTGGTGTTTGTGACGAGCCTTTATCATATGGCCTGATGTTTTTCAGGAGTCATAGTCTTGAATCATTTTCGTAATAATTTTCGTAGCATCTTTGAGTCTTTCGCAACGCTCTCAAGTCTATGTAATGAATCTGGATTTTTGTTGAGTCTGAGTCTTCATAGTCAGGTAACCTGCCTTTACAAGAAGTCTTATTCATACTAGTCATAATGGACAGTAAAAACCAGCCACTGATGCAAGCACGTGTAGTAGATATTTACTGCAGCTGTTCCATGAGGAAAGGTTTAGCAGTGTCGTGCTCAGTGGTGATCTTGGAACCGCCACACTGCACTCTTTATCAAGGACAAGTTCAAGCAGAGCCTGTGGGTTAAGAGTCTGTCTCGAGAAGACCTTGCCAGAGAGGCTGTTTCTTTTCGAGCTGGTTTTAAAAGAGTCACAAAGAGAATGACTGTGCTCATTTAACAAAAGCTGCACGGCTTCTGGGTAGAAAGAAATCAGATCAGCACCCGCCTGGCTTTTGTGACGAAGCTGCAGAAATGCAGTGGTGGTGGAGGAGACGGGTGGGGGGGTGGCGTGACAGAGACGTTAGGCTCAGTCGCACAGACCCAATTCGTGGCCTCCTTACCTAATTTTCTCTCTCACAGATGTTGTGTAGTGTTTTCGAAATATTAAACTTTTGTTTCTGTTGAGAAGGCTCTTTGTGTGTTCCTGCGGTCAGCGTCTGTTTTGCATAGAAGCTCTGTGATCTCTTTCTGAGAATGTTACTAGACTTCTACAAGCTTTCCGTACAGTTCAAGATCTGGCCAAGCCGTCTTCTGTTCCGTCTTCGAGTGGCTGATTTTTCCTCAGCGCCTCCCCGGATGCGGACACGGCTCGCTCACAATACTGCGCTGGCACCAAATTAAATCAGTGTAGCCAGAAACTTGCTGAGCATGCAGCAGGGATGGGGCTGTGTGTCGGAAAGCACGCGCGGCGACGGCCGATTGACGGTTCGCTTCCAGACCCCTCTGGCTCGTGAGAGGAATTTGGCCGTGCTCTGAAGGCAGCCTGTCATCTGTGTGCCAAAGTTGTCTGTGGAGAACGTTTACAGCATGTTGCAATAAAACACAAAAGATTTAAAGAACAAATGTTCAACTCTGAGGTTGCGCCCTCTTTTGCATCTGTAGATCGAGAAACGATATTTAAGCCGCATTATTTGATGGGCCAATTGGACTGAAAAACTTTTTTTTTTTTTGTGTAGTTAAATCTACAAAAGGTGTATTTCTTTATAAAAGTTTTACTGAGTAATTTAAAACAAAACAAAATACTCTTCCAGACTAGGGATGTTAAGGATTAACTATTAATCCTTCAGTTAAGAAACTACCCTGTTAAAATAGTATTAACTGATGATGTTTGTATTTTATAATAGCTTGCCTCTGTATTAACTTGTGTACCACAAGAGGGTGCACTTGCAGTTTCGCGATGCACATTATTTGGACGTTGTATTTTTGTATTTTTACCTAAATTGTTTTTGAACTATGGATAGAATTGGATAGAAAGATTAGGATAGAATTTTTATCAAAATGCTTTTTTCCCCGATACTTTCACAGGCACACTTGCTGTAAAGGAAGCACACTGAGAGGATAATGATGCCTCTAAGGGATGATTTCAATAAAATATGCACAAGTTCATGGATGACTGACGTGCAGCGCTGATCCAGAAAGCCCAAACTCACTACCCCGCTGATATCTTAAACAGATCGTATTTTGTAGCCAAACCTCACCGCTACTTGACCGAAGGTCCTGTCCTGTTCTGGCTCTGTAAGTGTGGTTAATCCAGCTCCTGAGTGTTCAGGGTTCTCCGTGAGCCTGTCGGATGATGAACTTGAGTAGCCTAATGAGTAGCTTTTCTCTAGCTGAGCTTCAGCACTTCTGTCAGTCGGAGCAATCAGACGCAGTGCCAGTGCTTACGTACGATACAGAGGTATACTGTATCAGCTTTAGGGCTTTCTGTCTGAGAATCGTTTGTGGTGTTTACATTGAAATCTTTGAGGGGGTATATTCATCCATATGAAATAATTATTCTATAATTTCAGGATGTACTTTTTGGCTGCATTAGAATTCTATAGTTTTATGCACTTATTTATGCACT
Organism: Clarias platycephalus; assembly: GCA_030068275.1. Classification (NCBI taxonomy): domain Eukaryota; kingdom Metazoa; phylum Chordata; class Actinopteri; order Siluriformes; family Clariidae; genus Clarias; species Clarias platycephalus. Next base: position 32,908,659 of record JAQQZT010000023.1, on the reverse strand, counting down.
TATTTATGCCCAAAGTTATGCCCAAATAAATCACAGGCAGACTCTTAATTCAGTTTGATTCTTGAACATTTCTGCTTTCATTTCTATTCGACTTAACAGCACTAATGTTTTTTGTCTCAATTTAAAGTTTAATTAAACTACTAAAAGTGTAAAATAAATGCTAAGAAAAGCTGTGTAGTTTGTTTTGTTTAAATGTCGTATCTTGAACAAATGATAATCTTTAAACGATAATCTCTTCTCCACACTCCAGTCCAGCAGGTGGCGGTACTCCACCAACGGCCCATATACGCAATAAGAAGACGACAAAGAATCTCAGAAAACACCATGGCTTTACAGCTACATTGCAGATGATGCAAGCAGTTTGTATTTTCTAAAATGGTTTTGGTATATTTCCATTGAATTTGTCGATTATCGATTAATTAACGTTTTAAGAAAATCAATTCTGAATCCAAAACTCAATTAATTGTATTGACCTACAAAATATTGAATAAATCACATGGTCAAATTAATCGCACAGCTTTATTAGTAACTATACTAAACATCAGGGATGAGAATAACCAGGGGCCACCCAATACGATATCACAATACCTCGGTGCCGATTAGATTTGTATTCTGCGATTCTGCTACTATCATGATTTTATAAATATCTCGATTCTACTGTATATTATGTTTTTAAGAATTTGTTACAATTCTAAACAAACTAAACTACTAGTTTGCTCCTGCCACACAGGTTGCTGTGTGAATAGTTTAGAGCACGCCACCTGTAGAGGAAATGCAACATTTTACCAACGTATATGCAATCATTAAAACAAATTAAAACAATTTTTTTTTTAATTCTCTATTAGATTTGTAATTGATACATAACTGAGTCACCCCTCCTCCCCCCGCCCCAACCCCAACCTTGTAAACTTAAAGGTAAAGTTTTAGGTGAAATCCTAATTGTTGGGGAAACACCCAGGTTTAAGGCATATTCATGTAGGGTAAATATTCATACAAGACAGCCCTATACGAACGAGGTCTATATAAGTTGAGCCGAGGTGGGCGGTTGTGTAAACATAATACACACCTGACAGATTAATGTATCCTGAAACTGTTCTAGCCGCCTCTGAGATTTAAGTGATTCTGTTGTGCTCTAGCACAAAAGCCAAATCCGACAACAAGCGAAACGGAAGCCGAGGATGTTTTCTTAAACCCGTCATCCATAAAGCGATGAAAGTGAGCTGCTTTATTTTACACGTTCGTTGTCATCACCTGTTCAGTTTCCTATTGCTAGATTTCTCCAGATCCCTCCAGCCAGGTTCTTATTCCAAGAATTTCCACCCTCTTTGACTCGGCTCTCTTGGGAGTAAGGTAACTGGAGGTAGAGTGAACCGCGGGAGGGGTAGTTGGCAAGATGCCGTGTTAGATGGAAAGAATTTTAGTCCAGGGTTGCACTATTTACCTGAAGCTTGTTGGTTTAAGTGGTATTAAATGTATTTTGTGTAGAAAGAGGTATACAAAATCATCGTCCTAGTTCTCGTGGTTTGCAAACAGGAAGGAAGTAGAAATTCTTGTTTAGTGCGATATAGTTGTTGTTGATGTAGACGGGTAGTAAAGTTATTGTATAAAAGAAAAAAATGAGTTTAATAATAATTTAGAATTAGAATACACAATATGGTAGAGACTTTAACAAGACAGAATTTACTTGCATTCTGTTCCAATGTTCTACATTGAACCTTTAAGGGACATCTACTACCATGACCCTTATCATTATTACCATTCTTTAATGTTGTTTAATCCTTTAATCCCAACCCTTTGAAGTGTAGCCTCTTTCCGCTACCCTTCACTAGGTTTGAACCTTTTTGCCCTTGCTGACACAAGCGAGGTCAGGGACACTGAGCCAATCAGACACCACAACAAGCCACGCGGGACCCACCGAGCTCCGAGACGTCCTCTCCCTTGATACCAAACCCGTCTTTCTGCTTGTATTATTTGGAAAGATTATCATCTTTTTTTTCGTTTTCTTTTCCTCCGAGCTGCTGTGCCACATTTAAGATGGCTTCCTTTCAAAGTCGGATTACGGAGTCACGGACGAGCGTAAAGAACCCTGACTTGAGAGCCAACCTTCTGATTACGTCGAGTAATTTGAGACCTAGCGAGTGGTTCTGTTCAGGAACACAGAGGAGACGTGAGGACGTGACCCAGTGTCTGATAATAATGTACGTTGCTGTAAAGTGGAGCAAATCCCCGGGCTGATTCCTGTCAGCAGAGACAAAGTAGTTTATTCATTTAAAAAAAAAAAAAAAAAAAAAAAAAGTTTCTTGTGAGCTCCTTAATCTCCTGAGTCTTTCAGAAACCCAGGGGAACCAGATGAGATGTTGGCTTTGAATTACAGAGCTTTGAGTTTAGCTAAACACACATCCATCCACTTTGCGACGACGGCCGCAATTGTGCCTCTGTAATACTTTGGAATTTTGGCAAGGAGTTGACTTGCTATGCCTAGTGTGGAGGAAATGATTATATAATGATGTAATGTGATACCGGTGCTACAAAAACAAAAACAATCCCTTCTTTGAGGAATACACACTTATTGAAAAGTGTTGAAGATATATTTTTATTTCTATTTTTTTTTTTTTTTTTTTATTCGCTAGGTGTTGCGTTTTTATGTTGTTCATCTGTCTGCTTGTTCATGACAAAAAGGGTGTTTGTTGAAATGGTTGATTAGATGATTAAGGGATCTGACCAGAAGTGTTGATTTTGGAAATCGATCCAAATAGGGTCAAGGTCACAGCAAGGTGAGATTTCTAAAATACAAACCGGATTCCAAAAAAGTTGGGACACTAAACAAATTGTGAATAAAAACTGAATGCAATGATGTGGAG
>JAQQZT010000023.1:32892819-32905698 GCA_030068275.1 Clarias platycephalus | reverse complement strand
ATCTCCACATCATTGCATTCAGTTTTTATTCACAATTTGTTTAGTGTCCCAACTTTTTTGGAATCCGGTATGTATATCAGGATCCACCACCACTCATACCAGTGGCGGAAATAGATTGCACCCCAAGGGTTGAGGGTTTGAGTCTCTGCTCGCATGGAGTTTGCTTGTCCTCCATGTTATCGGGGGGTTTCCTCTGGGTACTCCGGTTTCCTTCACAGTCCAAAAACATGCGGAGTGGGCTAGTTGCCGTTTCCAAATTGCCCCTGAGTATGTGTCAGTGAGTGTGTGTGCCCTGTGATGGTTTGTCACCCTGTCCAGAGTGTACCCTGCCTTGTGCCCATAGTCCCCTGGGATAGGCGCCAGGCCTCCCGCGACCCTGAACAGGATAAATGAATGAGTAAATAGATTGCAAGCTAGACTAGTTAGTTAGTTCAACAATACTAGTTATGAGCATAATTTTTTGCTAAGCAGTTATTTTTTTCATACCAGTACAGCACCATTCATGCCCTGCTGATGAGGACCAGGGAGTCACATGGTGAGGAAGAAGTGATTTGGTTAGCAACCCATCTGACCCCTGTGTATGACTTTGAGAGAATGTGCCTCATCAGTTTTTTTGAGCTGAGACACACAACACACTCCTCTGTTCTTACTGCCTTGTCATCATTTATAACGAGAAGCAGATACACAGTACAGCGCTGTGAAAACATGGCACTGCGCTTTTTAATGGAGTGTGTGTGTGTTGACATGCCGTATACTGAAAAGCTCTTTTCCTCCCTCTCTCTCTCTCTCTCTCTTTTCGGTCTTTGTGTTGCTGAATCAGAGGGAAGTGGGCGGATCGCATGCAGGACAGGTTACGAGGTTGTGCGTAGGGAGCGAGGGATGAGGGAGGGAAAAGGGAGAGCGAGAAAGAGAGACAGCTGAATAGCTGTTATCGTGTGGGAGAGAATGAGAAGAAGGAGGGCTGCGCCTGTCCGCCTCACTCCCGCACAAGAGCGAGATAGAAAAAGTGTGTGTGTGTGTGTGTGTGTGGCGTAGCTAGTGCAGGAGCTGGTGACTGGTCGTCCTCATCGACGCTGCAGAAAGGACACACTCGCTCGCCTCAGGGTCGTTCACTGCTCCGGACGCTCTTTCCACAGCTCCTTCTTTAAGTCTAGGCGTGAATCATGGTGCCGTCACTCAGCCTGGCTCACACACACCATCTGCACCGAGAGGTGAGTCCTGGGCTGAAATAGTACGTAATACGGATGGCGGTTTTATGGATGTGCATAAACTATTTTCACCGTTTTTTTTTTATTTATTTTTTTTATACGCCAGCAAAGACGAGGATCTCTCGCTGTCGATCGATTAAAGTAAGGGCCAGGACTTACGTCATACGAGAGAAGTGGGCGTGGCATAAAGGTGAACTGAGTGTAGTGTATGCAGTTTCTGTTAAGGACACTTCGGAGCTACGGTCAGATATTTACAGTATAACTAGTGAGTGAACACAAGTTGGGGGAAGATAACTAGTGAGTCAGCAAAAGATAACTTGTAAGTGAGAGTGAGCTAGGTACAGGGAGGGAGTACTAGTGAGTGATTGAAAGCAAACTGAGATGGGAAAAAGAAAAGATAAGGAGCAAGTGAAGTAGGGCATGAAAGGAAACTATATAACATGAAATAAAAAATATGCTATTATTATTAAAGATAAATAACAAGTTGACAATATATTGAGTGAAAGATGAGTAGTGAGAGAGAGATAACCGGTCAGTAAAATTATATTAAATGATAAAAGAACTAACAAGTGAAACTAATAATGAGTAACATCTAACTAACACATGAAAGATTTATAGTGAGTGAAAATGAACTAGTGGGTAAAATTAAATGGATGAGTGGAAGATAACTAGTGAGTGCCTAGTCTGTAACTAGTAAGTTAGAGATAACAAGGGACTGAAAGGTCAAAAGAGAGTGAAAGTAATTAGTGAGTGAAGGATAACTAATGAGTTGAAAAATAATTAGTGTCTGAAAGAACAAGTGAGGGAACGATAAGTGAGTAAAGGATTAACTAGTAATAACTAGTGGGTGAAACATAGCTATTGAGTAAACGATGACTAATGTGTGAAAGATAACTAGTGAGGAAAAGAACTACTGAGTGAAAGAAAACTAGTGATTGGAAGGAAACTAGTTACTGAAAGAACTAGTTTGTGGATAGACTACTAAGTGAATATATCTAGTGAGTGAAAGATAAGTAGTCAATGAAAGATAATTAGTTGGTGAAAGATTACTAGCTTATATTAACTAATGAAAGAGGGGTACATAATTATTAAGTGAGTGATAAGTGAATAAATGCATACTGGGAAGAAAAAGATAATGAGTGAAAGATAACTAACAAGTAAAAGTAAATTAGCAAACAGATGCTAAGAAACCTATAAACAGTGCCGATTCTCTGTACTATCCTGTTTATTGCTGTGTGGATGATGTAGAGTTACCATTACCACACGAGTCCACGCCGCTGTACTAACTTTCACTTCTATTAATAGAAATGAAAACAAATGATTTCATACAGACGTCATTAAAGTCTACTGATTAGATCCTTCCAAAGACGTCTGATGTTACTAGTGTGTGTGCACTTTAGTTCTCGTTGGTGTTGCTGCTTTATTGCTATTGAGTCATTATTTGATCCAGCAGCTTATTAATGAGGATCTAAAAGCTTTGTGGCTTTAAAACATTTAAACCCTGATGGGAAATGAACACACACATACACATACACATACACATGCACACACACACAAATATCTGCATGCATATGTTAGCACCCTGTACGCTCCCACGCATAGTCAGCTGCCTGTTCACGCAAAGTTAACACACACTTGCGCTAATATGAGCGAATGTGCATACACACACACACGCACACACACAAACACGCAGAGTAATTACACACGTACACATGCACACAAATGCTCACACATCCCTCCTCTCCTCTCTCTCATCCCTCCCTGTCAGCATTTCTCGCCCACTCGCCCATGGTCTCGGTGGAGCCATAAAGGCAGAGAGATAGTGGAGTGGGTTCGGGTTAGAGTGAGTGAGTGTGTGTGTGTGTATGTGCCGCCCCCTCTCTCATGCTTCATCAGTAAAGTGTCTCTCCTTCCCTGTGACCAGTGAAATAAAACTTTTCTACTCTAATATCTTGCAAATGGTAGATTTTTTTTTTTTTTTTTTTAAGAATGCAAATGTATTCGTACTCAATTGTGCAAAGGCTAATTTGAATAAATTAAGTTCACTTTTGTGAAAGATTTAAGGCAAGTTTTCACAAAAACAACAGCATATCAAACTTCATCAATTCCACTTGCATTCTTAATTTACTTACAACTATTTTGTTATAAAAAAAATTATATTCATATATTTGCCAAATCAAAATAAACTGTTTTAGAAGGAAATCATGGTGAATTCTCCTGCTTCATGACTTGTATAAATTTTTTAATAAAAAGAAATCCATAAATTCTGTAAAATGTTATGCCTATTATATAAATAAGTTATACAAATATTTTATGCCACTTTTTAGAATTGAATCCGAGACACATTTTGAGAAAACTATCTGTAATGTGCTTCCTAATAATAGTAAGAATTAAGCGTCCCGTTTAAATTTCTAAATTTCATAAATGAAAGTCATTATAGTCATAAATTCAGATTTTTCTTTTTAAAAATAGAAAAATGTCCAAAGAATTTTGACACATAAAGCAGGCATTGGCGTAAAGTAAGTTATTTTTACATGATCGATTTTGTAACTGTTGCATTATCTGAAATAGTGCATGTGATGTGTCGGTATAGTGTCTCTTTCTCTCCGTCACTCTCCCCCTCCCTCTCTGTTACAACCCCCAACTTGCTCAGCTTAGCCATATTCTGCAGACGCAGACTTATGAGGAGATTTATCATGCCAAGGTAGCTGAACGTCAGGTCCCTCGGGGATGAAAGAGGCTCAGAGGCACACACCTATAATACCAAAGTACGCTAATACTCCAGTAAAACTACTATCACACCCTAGCCTGTGGTAAACACTGTGTTAGGGCTCCTGACACCTCTGTATAGCACTGAAGTAGACTACAGACCTATATTTTTTGTAATGCTGTAGTTCACAGTATACCTCTACAGTACATGAAAATAGAGTGAAAATATTTATTAGATATTTACTATCTAACACTAGTACAGCTTCAGTTGAATGTGGTGTGTCTCCGTGTACTACAGTACGTTACCCTGTACAGTTCAGGGTAATACTGTAGCACAGTGAACATACTGTAGTTGTACTATAGTACACAGGTCATAGTATAGCACTTTATTACACTATATGCCATCTATATGGTAATGTAATTCTCAGTACAACTATGATAGACTCTATATACAGTAGTGTCCTACCATGGTATATGCTATTTAAACTACTGTGGTGTATACAGTAATACTATGGTGTACTCTATATGTGGTATTATTATGTACTTTATATAGTGTACTACTATAATGTACTTTATATAGCTTGGTACTGCAGTGTCCTTGTTATGGTGTTCTCCTGTAATGTACTTTATATACAGTATCGTGGTACTGTAGTGTACTTTGTATGATGTACTACTATAATGTACTTTATATAGTGTGGTACTGCAGGGTACTTGTTATGGTGTTCTATTGTAATGTACTTTATATACAGTATCGTGGTACTGTAGTGTACTTTGTATGGTCTACTACTATAATGTACTTTATATAGCTTGGTACTGCAGTGTCCTTGTTATGGTGTTCTCCTGTAATGTACTTTATATACAGTATCGTGGTACTGTAGTGTACTTTGTATGATGTACTACTATAATGTACTTTATATAGTGTGGTACTGCAGGGTACTTGTTATGGTGTTCTATTGTAATGTACTTTATATACAGTATCGTGGTACTGTAGTGTACTTTGTATGGTCTACTACTATAATGTACTTTATATATCGTGGTACTGCAGTGTCCTTGTTATGGTGGTCTACTGTAATGTACTTTATATACAGTATCGTGGTACTGTAGTGTATTTTGTATGGTGTACTACTATAATGTACTTTATATAGCGTGGTACTGCAGGGTACATGTTATGGTGTTCAACTGTAATGTACTTTATATACAGTATCGTGGTACTGCAGTGTACATGTTATGGTGTTCTACTGTAATGTACTTTATATACAGTATCGTGGTACTGTGGTACTGCAGTGTACATGTTATGGTGTTCTACTGTAATGTACTTTATATGTACTTTACTGTAACGTACTGTGGTGTACTGTGTAGTATACTATACTAATCTCCTTTATGGTAGTACACTATATGTAGTGTGGTACTATGGTGTACTTTGTGAAGTACTTTATGTAATTTGGTACTATGGTGTACTTTGTATAGTGTATTATAATATACTTTACAAAGTACACCACAGTAAAGTACATTATAATACAGGTACACTATACAAAGTACACCACAGTTCCACACTACATATAGTGTACTACAGTACCTGTACTATAATGTACTTTACTGTATGTAGTAGGGTACCGTGGTGTACTTCTATAATGTACTAAATGTAGCGTGGTAGTGTAGTGTACACTATATCACATGCTAATATGGTGTACTTTTATATAGTTTATTTCTATGGTATGCTGTTTATAGTGTACCATGGTATATGGTGTACGCTATTTAATGCCCTACTATAGTGTACTGTATAAAGTGCAATATTATAGTGTACCCTATATAGTCTGTTACGGTTATGGTGACCTGTTCTCTATATGGTGCACTACTACAGTGTACTTTATATAGTGTGCTACTGTGGTAAACTTTATATATTACTAGCGATAGTACTCGTCGTTGAGTAAAGAACTGGTAGCAAGTTGTTTGTTTATATTGAGCAACTGACTTATTAATAGCTTATTGTAAAGTAGATTATTTAATACAGTATGTCACACGACTGACCGTTTACAACACCGCTCTTACTCAACATTTTAAATTTTAAACGGACTCACCTTGGAGTGCTGCGAATATGTTTGCTCTACCGACCTGTGTTTTACCTCGTAGTGGCGCTTTGCAATTACTGCTTGTTAATAGTGCCATGGTTTCGGAACATATGAGTCAAACTGGTTTTGAAGGTTCAATTTTCATAGCCCACTTGCCTTTGGTTTGTGTAAGCCATGCTGTGTTATGTATACACGGTAAACTATCGCATTGATTGGCTCTGTTGAGCGATGCGGATAGGCACGCCCACCTTGAAGGAAAAAGTGCTACATTCATACAAAAAAGCGCTGGCTGCTGTGATGTCATTTGGCACAAAACTGGTCATAACATCCCCTCTAGCGCCTCTGCCTCTATTTTGATTTAATTTATGGTGCGGATTTAACTTCAGGCACGTACTGAAGGTCTGGCAACGCTTCTTTAAATTCAGCACCTTCCTGAACGATGGGTTTAATGGAGACGTTGCACACAATCATATACCATATTAGGATAGACATACTGTATAGACATGCAGACAGACAGACAGAAATTTTTGACAGACGTATTTTGGGTCCACCTATGAAATGTAAAGATATTTGAAAGAGCGGGTTCTAACCAACGTACAGACAAAACTTTCTTTCATTTATATAGATACTACTATGGTGTACTTTATATAGTGTGCTACTCTGACGTACTTTATGTAGTGTAATGCTGTGGTTTACTTTACACTGTGTGCGCTACTACTGCTGTGTTACTTTGGCGTATTATGTATACTTGGTGTATGTGGGTGTGTTGTGTGTGTGTGTATATGTTATGTGTGTGTTGTGTGTGTGTATATGTTATGTATGTGTAATGTGTATTATGTATGTTATGTAGTATAAATTACACATCTGCCCAATAGTGGCAGCTTGTTGGTGGTGGGGTTTGAACCTGGGACCTTTCAATCAGCAATCCAATGCCTCAACCCTTGACCTACCCCTTGCCTGTTGTATGCCTCATAGCCTTTGTGTAGCAGTGTAATACCCTGTGTTTGTCTGTACTGTATATTTCTGGACAGTGCTACAGTTTGTTTTGTTGTAGTATTGCATTACTGATTATTGTACATGTGGCTTCTATTTGGCATTGTAATATCCTGTACATAACTGTGTAATTTAATAGTACTCTATAGAGTTGCAGTTCATGCAACTGTAGTACGATATTTTGTAGCACGTTATTTTGCTGTACTAATGTCCAGTACAAGCCCAGGATTTAAAGCAAGCGTGTAAGCAGCTGTGAAGAAACTGGGACTGCTAAGAAGCGCCAGGCAATAACGATGGAGGCAACTGCAAGTGAAGATAATTGAGAGGATGGAGAGAGGTGTAAACCTGGCAGACGTTGTTCGTAATATACTGTGTATAGCCAGGTGTGTTAGTTTCCTAGTGTCTAAACAATGCTTGTTTGACGAACAAATTGGACTTACGAACGAGCTTTCAAAACAGAACTTGTGCAATATGCTTTTATGTAGTGTAGAATTTTATTGCATGTTTTACTGTAGTGCCTTTCTGTAGCTATGTATCTCTAACGTAAATAATATAGCTCTTATATAGTGCAGTGACAGGTACGTATGAAGCTTGGTACTTTCTGAACTTCTGTGTAGGAGTCCTAGATATAGGTATCTTAAGTAGAATACCTCTTAAGTGGGAGTAGGGCTTACCATGGGAGGTTTACACTCACCTGTAGTACATTAATATGTTACACACCACTGCGTAGTTCTGTAGTACCCTGCTTACACCTGCATATTACTTTGTTATGCATTGTATGAATCTGCTAACAGTCATGCTATACAGTACATCAGCTGTGCTGTACTCTACTATAGCAGCTTAGAATTTCTCCTAGTAACTGTGTAGTCATGTGACCCCGCCCCGTATCAGCAGTCATCTTCAGGTCGTACCGTTTTGAAAACGTGGCGCCATCTTGACCCTGTCCGGTAAAATGGAAAGAGAGATGCAAAAGAGGGATAGAGATGTAGAGATCATTAGCTGAGTGTATCTGCAGCACTCCGCTCCCATTAATTCATGGCATGACCAGCAGAAATGCTTAATTATTGATCACACAGACTACACCCAGGGATCACATTTCTAGACAGAGTAGACAGACGCTCGTTCTCTTATCTTTGCCTGTGCACTATAGCGAAGTTCAGAGAGAAAACTTCTAACTGGCTGGTATCATTAGACATGATGACGTCTGTATTAATTAAAGATTATCAAAGATCTTAATGTGCTAATGTACCAGTTAGCGGCTACTCATATATGGACTGAACAGACCGGCAATTCCATCCAGTCTGTCATAATAACGAATGCATTACACACTGTAGTGTTGCATAACCTGAATATTTCAGTATTGCAAAAATTTCCTGACCAGTAAATTTTATGTGGGCAGATTTTCTTTTAATCTGAGGTCGATTTTTATGGAGCACAACTCTCATCCATAAACTGTAAGCAGAGTGACTATCAACCACTGAAGGGTCACGGCTGCACCAAAAATAAATCGCCTCCCCAGTTACGATCAGGATACAGCCTTATTTTGGTCTGTTAATGGACTGGATAGAGGGGTGCCAATACTATGTGCAATGCAACAGATAGACTAGATAGAGTTATATTTATAAGAGACTTGTACATTTTGTCCTTGAGAATATGCCCAATGAGTGCACATACTGTACAGCAAAGATTTACAGTATATAATAATCCTGAGGTTGATGAAGACGTTGACTCCATCAGTGCAGGAATTAATTTTCCGTGACGAGACGGCCATTGTTCGAGCTATATTCAGTTACATGGATTCTTGTCTGCCTGGGAGCTTTGTTTAAGACAGATTCAGGCTATATTGCCTATAGTGTTGAGAAACTCAATCGGTTTGGGAATGCCACTGCATTGAGAACGACCTTATTGCTCGGAGCCACGGATGAATGGGTGAGCAGGTGCTTGAAGAAACTGACAGTATGGAGCTCATCAGCCGTAGCTTGGACCACAGAACGTGAAGATTTCCACAAGAAGCTCACTGGAGCCGGAAGGAGCACATCAAAGGTTGGTTGGTCTGGTGATTCGAGGCACCTTCCTGAACGATGGGTTTAATGGAGACGTTGCACACAATCATATACCATATTAGGACTCGCAAGGAGAAAAAAAATTCACAGATTCCATTTAAATCATGACGGGATCATCCTGGAAAGAATTACACTCCATAAGAACTTATTTACGTTTAGGCATTTGGAAGATGCCCTTATCCAGAGCGACTTAGATTTTTCTCATTGTACATCTGAGCAGTTGAGGACTAAGGCCCTTGCTCAAGGGCCCTACTGGGACAACTCGGTGGTTGTGGCACCTTCTGAACCATAGTCCAATGACGTAACCACTGAGCTACCCCTGATCATTATGATTAAATTTGTCACATGTACCTTACAGCACAGCATTGCTCAAGGGTTCAACAGTGGCAACATGGTGGTGCTGGGGCTCGAACCCCCGACCTTCCAATCAGTAACCCAGTAAAACCACTGACTTAACCAATTGAGACCCCACTGCCTTAGGATGGGGAGGTAACTCTAAACATGCGATGCGTTTGGAGTTCATTTGAAGGATGTTGAACTAGAACCTTGTAAGGTCAGTTGTACAACATGTTACAGGCCGTTAATGGTGTACATTATCTCCGCTCATATTCACTCGACCAAGCTGAGCGAGACACGGGTGTGTTTTTACGACCTGATTGGTCCGGTGCCATGTACATAGCCGAGAGCTTATAGCCAGGTGGTGGAGCGTGCTGTTATCTGGGCAGTGTTTTCCACTCGATAGATTTTAACATGGCTCTAGCTTATTTAGATTTCAGTTCTTGATGGTTTACAGTGCACACTATTAAAGTAATGATGAGTAAAAGTTATGTTGGTGTAAAGGAAAAGATATTGGAAATTTTACAAATTCTATCAGACTAATCTTACAACTGTCGCTGGTACGGTAAGGAGCTTAGACAAGTAGGACCTTGATGCTGGTCTTGAGTTGGTGCGGCCCCCATCTTTTCCATCATTTGTTCTATCTTTTAAATCTCTTGCTTTGACAAAATAGTTTACTGCTCATCAAACATGAGTGAATTTGATAACAGCAACTATACAATGATGATTATAGCGAAGTTATACATAGCAAATGGTGACCATATGCTCCAACACTACACGATACCAGCTTGAGAGACACATGGGTTTCCGCTGAAGTTCCCATTCCTGCATGATTCAATTTGAAATTGAAATAATGCTGTTTATCACTTATGTTTGTTTAAATACCGTAAATCTTATTTATTTGCATGCAGGACGGCCATTCTTTCTGTCCTGAAGATGTCTAAAAGCTTAAAACTACACCTTTACCTCTGACTACGTTGACATTGGGTACTCCTTCCATATAGTATTAATCACATTGTTTTGAATGAAAGCTCAGTACCTTCTTTGGAAGCAGTTCCTGGGTCATCCGTAGTTCTTGGGTTCCTGGAAAGGTTCCACTTCCTCCACTGGAGCCACACCCAAATAATTCGGAATGCAGGGTAAAAGTTTAGTTTTATGTTTTGTTTTAATAAATGTATATTTCTTGTTTTGAAGATGTTGACCTTGAGACTTGAATAGAGAATAAAACTCAGACATCCTTCTCTTTTATTTCTTCATCTCTTGGTTCTGGTTTATGTGCAGATTTATCCTCGGCTGTTTTGACTACCTGAGCAGCTTCTACAGGACAAATTAGGAGCCTGGAGTTTATCGCAGCGTTCCCTCTGGACACATTTCAGTGTACTACAGCTTTATGGGTTGCTGTGTGTCGGCTTTCATTGATTTTTTTTTTTTTTTTTTAAGATCTCACACACACACTTCCATTTTAGTAGACAGAGTGTGGATACAGAGCTGCTCATTTTCTTTCTGCTCTGATGAAAAGAGCTTAGATGCTCCTCCTGCCTCTGTTTCATCTCTAAATCTCTGCAGTAGAATACTGACTCTGGAGTGTGAGCTTCATCTTTCAGAGAGAAGTTCTCAGTTTCAGTTCGGTTGTACGTCAGCAGGAGAGAGTGTGAAAACGGATTTATCTCGGGTTGACAGTAGCGAGATTTGACTTCTTGCGGATTCCTAAATCATCTTGCTGCACATCCTTATGATGTTTTTGTGCATCAGTACTTATACTTACGGTAATTAAGATAATACTGCATGATCGTCCTAAAAAATATTTGTTACAGTTTAAAATTAAACTGTTGTTTATACAGTATGACAAAATGAAGAGCAGGGGTGGCTCAGTGGTTAAGGCATTGGAATACTGATTGGAAGGTCCGGTTCAAACCTTAGCACCAGCAAGTTGCCACTGTTGGGACCTTGAGCGATGCCCTTAACCCCTCAACTGCTCCGATGTATAATGAAATAAAAAATGTAAGTCATTCTGGATAAGCGCATCTGCCAAATGTGTAACATGTACCTATGCGTTAAATTAAGAGCCATAGAAAAATCTAGGATGAATATGACAAGTTAATCTTCTTTCTTTAGTATAACCATTTGGTAAAAGTACAAGCCTAGCGTAGAGCTGGAATCTAGAAACATTCCACAAAATACATTGCAGAATGCTGTATGTTTAAAATCTATAGCGTTTAAGGCTAACATACTTGTTTTAAATCTACTGTGGTACCTCAGCAAACAAAATCTCCGCCTTACAAATGTTTGCCTTACGAATTAAAATATTGCAAGAAACTTGCCTCGGCATACGAGGGGTTTTCAGCATACTAGTGACCGAACCGAACGCCAGCTACGGTAAGTTGCACGTACGTCTGGGAGTCGTTCAAAACTTGTTTGCATCAGGGGAAGGCCAATCGGAGCGAGTTTGCATATTTTTTGGTGGGTTTTTATCTATTTTGTGCAAGATTTAGCAAAGACATAGCATCATGGGTTCCAAGAAAGTTAGCAAGGACGGTAGCAAGAAGAAAACTGAGCCGCTTTCAGTTTGGTTTTTAAAGCAGCCGGTGCCAAGAGGAATCATGAATTAAGGTTAAGTGATGTTTACTGTTTATATATATTTCATATTTTACTACATTTACATGCCTTTGATTGTTTTGTGTGCAAAAATATGATTATAGTGTTGGAAAGTGGTAAAATTGGTAATATTTTTGTGTGGCTGAAACGGATTTACATAATTTGCATTTACATTATTTCTTATGGGAAAATGCATTTCATATTAAGAAATTTCTCTTTATGAACTCGCCTCCAGAACGGATTAAATTCACATGCTGAGGTACCGCTGTATATAGTTTTATATCTTTTATAGTTTTTATAGATTATGGCTAGCATAGGTTTAAAATCTCCACAGTGTAGGATTAGCATTGGGCTAAGCTCTGTGTCGAGCTGAAGACAGGAGTTCCTGCGAGCTTCAGGTTTGGAAAGATGTACGAGTGTGTGTGTGTGTGTGTGTGTGTGTGTGTTTGTGTGTGCACTCCATTCATGAGTTTCTCTATTCTCCTCCCGCTGCTGCCATCTGTCGCTGGCTGGCCGAACACTCGCGACACGACCACTTCCTGTCTGACGCCATCACATGACGCAGTGCAACTGCAGTAACAGTGAGACACTGACCCTTCGTCCCTCACTCTAGATCCTGCTGAGTATGTGTGTGTGTGTCAGAGATAGAGGGAGTATGAAAAGGAAAGGGTAATGCAGTAGGAAGGAAAGGAACTGAGAGGGAGGAAAGGCCAGAAAGTAGTCTTTGACGTCAATAAGTCTCACTCTTTTTTTTTATATATACACACACACACACACACACACACACACACACACACACACACACACACACACACACACACACACACAAAAAGCAATCACATTTTTACCAGATAAGATTTGTATCAGAAAGGAAACCTTTGCCTCGGTCATTAAGACCGACTAATA
>JAQQZT010000023.1:32856607-32868896 GCA_030068275.1 Clarias platycephalus | reverse complement strand
ATTTTTTTAGAATACATGCATTTTCTCTATTTTAATCTCCAGCCCATGTCCATGCTCTGATGTATTTATGAGCTCATCACATCAAGTCTGCTCACTGTCTTATCTTTTTACTTATTTCCCATGATGCAGTGCGGTTCGCACCATACCGCGCACCTGACATTGCCCTGAAGCCGCTGCTGTTCGAGGTGCCGAGTGTGACGCCTGACGCAGTGTTCATGGGACGGGAGTGGCTGTTCCAGGAAGTGGACGCTCATTTGCGCAGCGGTGACCTCAGCAGTCGGGGCGTGATCATCGTGGGCAACGTGGGCTTCGGCAAAACCGCCATCATCTCTCGCCTGGTGGCTCTGAGCTGCCACGGCAACCGTGTGAGGCAGATCGCCTCAGACAGCCCACACGCCTCACCCAAACGTGAGTGTGTGTGTGTGTATATATGTGTTTCGATAATTTCAACATAGTGAAAGAGACAGGGACAATGAGAGTGAGGATGATGTAAAATCCTGTCTCTTTCTCCCTGTCTGCCTCTCATTGTCTCTGTTTCTTTCTCCCTGTCTGCCTCTCATTGTCCTACTGTTTCTTTCTCTTTCTCATTGCCCCGCTGTCTGCCCCTTATTTCTCTTCCTCTCTGTCTCCCCTCTATTCCTATCCCGTTGTCTGTCTCACCATTGTTCACCCACTGTCTTATCCCTCATTTCTCTTGTCTCTTTCTCTCTCTTTCTCTCATTGTCCATGTTATTTTTTCTGCCTTTGTCTTTCACCCTGAATGTCCTTCTCTTATTGTCTGACTTGTCCTTCTCTTAATCCATTCTCTGTTCTCCTCTACTCTATTTTCTCTCTCTCTCTCTCTCTCTCTCTCTCTCTCTCTTTCACTCAGACGGTGACACATTGCCTCTGAGTCAGCCTCATTCGGCTCACGGGACACTGGTCGGAGGCAGCAGTTGCCCTGGGACTCCTGAAATGAGGAGACGGCAGGAGGAGGCGCTCAGGAGACTCGCGTCTCAGGTCAGCTCCATGTCTCCTTCACCCTAAAACACATCACTGAGACCATTTACATCCAGATGTTCCTTTCCTGCTCGTGTAAACACAACACATCTGGCGAGCCCAAATCCCATCAGTACATGAGGTTATAATGCACGTGATCCCTGATCTTCATGCTCAGTGTACAGTAATCACAGCGTACAATAATCATAACTCTGATGCTGATTTGCGTTTTGCAATTGGACCAGAAACATCAGGAACCATCGTTCATGATGATCAGACTGTTGGACACTACAACAGGAGAGTTCTGAGGAAACTAAAGCAGAAAAATAACATAGATTAGATGTGACGAGGAACACTGAACAACTGCTCAGAAATTGATGTGAATGTAACTTTTTTGTGAACATATGTTTAAAGTTAGCTGCTGATTTGTGGCGTTTATCAAATAAAAACACAGGAAAAGATAGCATGTTATAGTTTAAAGAAATGTATTTAAATAAGTTTTGTTAAGTTTTGATAGGGGGGTCATATCAGGAAGGGCATCCTGAAGAAAAAAAAAAAAGAGGTAACTTTGATGTATGTGGACCAAATGGTGTGGTGTTGGGGCGACCCCTAATGGGAGAAGGCGAAAGCGCAACAACAGCAAGATCTAAAGTCATCTGATCTAATCTGATTCCTAAATAAAGCACCAGGTGAAATCATTATTCCAAATAATGTTTACAAAAGTCAAGTACATTAGCAAGAGTTGTTAAAAGAATAGCACTTGATTCAGCATGTGCTGTCATCATCTGTGTAAGACCTAATCTCAGGTACAATTCACTAATTGGAATTTATGTGGAATTGTGTGTCTGTGTGTATGCAGGTGGTGGCATATCACTACTGCCAGGCGGACAACGCCTACACGTGCCTGGTGCCGGAGTTCGTACACAACATCGCAGCGTTGCTGTGTCGAGCTCCTCAGCTACAGGCCTACAGAGAGCTCCTGCTGCGACAGCCACACCTCCAGAGCCTGCTCAGCCTGCGGTCCTGCGTCCAGGAACCGTTCACAGCCTTCAACCGCGGCCTGCTCGAGCCACTGCATGCGCTGCACAGGGGTGTGTATATACTGTATACACACACGGGGTCAAGCTACAGCATTTCACAAACCTTGTGAAATCATTCTCTATACTGAGCTGTTGGTGTGTTAATGCTAACATCAGTGAGCAAATAATCGCTGAGTCATTGACTGAGTTTTGTTCTGTTGGCAGGCATGTAACTAGCGAGCTAGATGTAGCGTAAAGTTAACGTAGACTAACATGAGCTCAGCACAGACTGGTGTGAGGTTAACAAAAACTGGAATGATATCCAGATTAGTTTTACAGTCTTAAGTTGATGTTAGCATAGCCTAGCTGGTTGGTTTGTGCAGTGTTAGCATAACTAGCATTAAGGCTAAACATTTCCAACTGCCCTAACTTGACTGTTTGTTTTAGGATGTATAGGATAGATTAAGAAGATCTTAGCATACACTAGCATAGGCTAGATAATCAGATTTTGGTTATCTTGCTAGTTTGAGGAGAAGCGGCTAAGTTAGTTGAGATTGCGTGTCTTTATCATGTATCTCGTTTTTTATCGGCTCTTGTGTAAATCAGTCTAAGTCGTCTCTTTATAACATGCTAAACCTTTCTTTTAATGTATTTGTAATTGTGTCTCACAGTAAACGTTTGTATCATTGTCCTGTTTCAGAGCGTAAGGTCGCTTGCGATGAAGATCTGATCGTCCTCATCGACGGCCTGAACGAAGCCGAGTTCCACAAACCAGATTACGGCGACACAATCGTCTCCTTCCTATGTAAAACCATCGAGCGTTTCCCTCCATGGCTCAAACTAGTGGTGACAGTCAGGACCTCGCTACAGGTGAGAAATCAGGATGTTATTTTTGCAATGTTAGCATCACTTTAAGTGATGCTAATTATTTTAACTGGTCTTAAGTGTCTTCATTTTTTAGCATGTTAGCATAGACTAGTGTGTTGAGCATACACTGTTGGCAGCTGGTTAATGTATGCTAGGATGATGTTAGCATAGATTGTTAGATGCTTTTAACATTAAGTTATTAATTAAAGTTAAAGTTAGCATAACTACCCACTCAACATTTAAACCCTGCTCCCTTCTCTCTCCTCCTCTGTCAGGATGTTACTCGGCCGCTGCCGTTCCACCGGATCTCTTTGGATCGCCTGGACGAGTGTGATGCCATCGACTCGGACCTGCAGGGTTACATCCTGCACCGCTTGAATTCCAGCCCAGAGATCCAAAACAATGTGGCGCTGAATGGAAAGCTGGACAACGCTGCTTTCGCCAAACTTAGCGCTCACCTGAAGGGCCTGAGTCGTGGCTCGTACCTATACCTGAAGCTCACGTTGGACCTGATCGAAAAGGGCTACCTGGTCCTAAAGAGCTCCAGCTACAAGGTCAGCTTGTGCCAGGCGTGAGCATGTTCTTAGCATAGCTTTGTGTGAGTTTAACGGAGAAAGATTCAAGGTTAGAAAGAAAGGTTTAACCTGTTATCAAAATCTAGCATAACCTGAGATACTGTTTATGAATTTTTAATTAGCAGAGCTATATCTGTAGTATTTGTATGTTTTACGTTGTTTAGCATTTATTCTCATTTTGTGCTCAGGTGGTGCCGGTGAGCCTGGCTGAGGTGTACCTGCTGCTGCTGAACATGCGTTTCCCCACGCAGTCGTCATTTGAGCGAGTGCTGCCGCTGCTCAACGTGGCCGTGGCATCTCTGCACCCGCTGACAGATGAGCAGGCGTTAGGGGCGGTGAACGCGGGCGCCATACGCGGCACGGTGCTCCACTGGGACGACTTCCAGCAGCGCGCCGAACTCCTCACACCGTTCCTCATGAAGAGGAGGGACGGCACACGCATGTTTGTCCATGCCTCCTTCAGAGAATGGCTCATCTGGAGAGAGGACGGAGAGAAGACCAAGTTTCTCTGTGACCCCAGGTCAGAGGTCAAATAAGATGATCCGTTAACATTTTAACAAAAGCATGATATTCAAAATAGGCGCCATTTTGGAGGCAGCGCAATGAGAATCAGAATTAATTTTCATGGAAATTACTGACTGCAATATTATTTAGCATCACTACAGCTGATATGAGTTATCTGGCTTACTGAATATTTAACTAATGTCATGAATAATAATGTTTATACTGTAACATGCTTGTGTGTGTGTGTATTTGTGTGTGTGTGTAGGAGTGGACACACTCTGCTGGCTTTCTGGTACTCAAGACAGGATGGCAAACTGAACCGTCAGCAAACCATCGAGCTCGGACACCACATTCTTAAAGCACACATCTTTAAGGTATAAACACACACACACACACACACACACACACATACACATTTTTCATTTAGAATCACAAGATGATGTTTTGATTGAGTGTTTATTTCCTCACAGGGACTGAGTAAGAAGGTCGGGGTTTCCTCGTCTGTGCTGCAGGGATTGTGGGTGTCGTACAGTACAGAGGGTCTGTCTGCTGCTCTCGCATCCCTGCGTAACCTATACACCCCAAACATCAAGGTAACATCAACCACGCATCACCAACACAACCTCACGGAAACCAACCACATCACCAACACCAATAACACTGCCTCACCATCATCAACCCCACCATCACTAACACCAGCACCAACTGTGCATCACCAATACCATCTTACTAAAACTAATACCATTATTACCAACACCAGCATGACTACAATACCATCATGACTAACTCCAACATCCCCATCACTAACACCATCTCACTATCACCAATGCCATCAACATCAACTCATTATCACTAACACCGACACCAACTCATTGAAATCAAAACCACCAACCCCAACTCACTATCACCAACATCATCCTACCATCACTAACATCCACTATCCATAACCAACATCATCACCAACACTGTCTCATCACCAACACCACGTCTCTGAAAACATCAGCACCATCACCGTCTCACCATCACTAAGCCCCCATCACTAACACCATCTTACCAACACAAACACGACCTGACATCATCATCTAAATAATTATTTTGATTGTGTAAAGCTACTTTGCGACAATGACAATTGTTAAAAGCGCTATACAAATTAAATTAAACTGAATTGAATCTATCCATCACTAAAATCACCGCCATCTCACCATCACCAACCTCACCATCACTAACACCGTCACTAACACCGTCACTAACACCAACACCAGTCTAGTGTTAGCTAGACCATTCTTATCTCATGTGCCAATCCTTACACTCACCTCTCTCTCCCTCTTTGATGTAGGTCTCTCGTCTGCTCATTCTGGGCGGAGCCAACGTTAACTACCGTACAGAAGTGTTGAACAATGCTCCGGTTCTGTGTGTGTATGCACACCTGGGTTATATGGAGATGGTGACACTGTTGCTGGAGTTTGGCGCTGATGTTAATGGAGCATCAGAGAGCGGCCTCACACCACTGGGCTACGCAGCTGCCGCTGGTCACCTGGCCATCATCACCACCCTCTGCTCCAAAAACGCCAAGGTCAGTAGTGGGGGTGAGAGCAGTTCCTATTTAACAGTGGAATAATGACTCTACTGTCCTGCTGTCCTCCTGATAAATATAAACACTCTTACTACAGTCCAGGGAGGGTAAAGGGGTAATAGGTGAATGGGTGGTTGTACTGTAGTAGTAATGGATGATTGAAAGGATGGATAAACAATTCCATAAAAACTGGAATGGATGGATCAGTGGATTTATAAAGAATGGAAGAATGTGTGCAGGGTGGATGGATTGATGGATCTATTAACAGATGGTTGGGTAAAATGTTTTTTAAAGATTGAATTATGGAATGATAGATGGATTGATTGATGGAGTTGATTTATTGAAGATGTATCAGTGGCTGATTGGGTAAAAGGATTTGTAAAGATTAGGGGTGGTGGTGGCTCAGTGTGTTAAAGCTCTGAGTTACTGATTAGGAGGTCGGCGGTTAGAGCCCCAGGTCCGCCAGGTTCCTGCTGTTGGGCCTTTGAGCAAGGACCTTAACCCTGTCTCCTCCAGGGGTGCCATATAATGCCTGATCCTGCGCTCTGATCCCAGTCTATTAACAAAAAGTTAGGATATGAGATGAATAAAGTATTTTACTGTGCAAGAATGCATATGTGATAAATAAAGACTGAACTTAAAACTTTACTTAATAGGTGGATGGGTGGGTGGGTGGATGGATGGATAGATGGATGGATATGAAGCTGGATTGGTAAATGGTTGAGTAAAACCATAAAGATAGATGGATGGATGGTGGATAGACATGTAGACAGATTGATTGATTGATTGATTGATTGATAGTTGAAGATGGATAAGTAGATAAAAAGATTTGCAACAATGGATGGATGGAGTTGCAGATAGATTGATATGGTTGGGTCAAGCAGTTTTTAAAGAATGGAAGGAGTTGATAGTTGAAGAGGGATGGATGGATTTTGTAAGGAAGGATAGACGATTGGATTTGACACTTGTTTAGGTAAAAGGATTGGTAAAATAAATAAAATAATTGAATGGATGGGTGATGAGTACACCGCTGAAAGAATTAGTGAATTAGATTATAAAGCGTGTGTGTGTGTGTGCCTGCATTTCAGGTGGACCACGTGGACAGGAACGGTCAGTGTCCTCTGGTGCACGCTGCTCTGAGAGGACACCTGGAGGTGGTGAAGTTCCTGCTGGAGTGTGATTGGAGCTCTGATGCAGCGTTCAGCAAAACACAAGCTCTACAGCAGGCACTTATTGCAGCATCTAGCATGGGTTATAATGAGGTATACACACAAACACGCACGCGCACACACACGCATATACTCATAGACTCACAGCATAGATCATCCACTCACGCTGGTGTTTGTGTGTGTGTAGATTGCGTCATATCTACTGGACCTTCCAGAGAGAGACGAGGATGAGGAGGAGAGCCCTCACATCAACAGCTTCGACACCCTGTGGGGGGAAACAGGTGTGGGTGGCTGTGGATGGGTAGCTATGGGTGGATTAAGTATTTAAAAAACTGTCTCTTATGCCTTCTGTCTGTCTATCTGTCTCACTCTCAGCTCTGACTGCAGCAGCAGGCAGAGGGAAATTAGATGTGTGTAGATTGCTATTGGAGCAGGGAGCCGCTGTGTCTCAGCCTAATCGTCGCGGCATTGTGCCACTGTTCAGTGCCGTCCGCCAGGGCCATTGGCAGGTGAGACACACACAGAGACACATGCATACACAGTTCTCTTTCAGTCGATACATAACGTATGGGATATCACGCCCTCTCGTGTCCTGGCTTGCCCATGTTTCCCGACTTTATCGGTGAATTAACTGGTGCCTCAAGAAAGCACGATATGTGCGCTGTTTAACGAAGTCAGGACCGCAACAGACAACATTTTGCGCATGTCTCGTTGTGCGGCTCTCCCCCTTGGCAGGGGGATGTAAAGCGCAGTAGTAGGACAGAGGCATTTATGGCTCACGCTCTCAGACATCCCAGATAGAGACAGGGCCATCTCTACTTGGATGAACCGCTGTCTAATAAGGGTTTGTTCGGCCAGTCACTCGATGCCATTTAGGCAAAGTTTGACTTCAAGAGAAAACAGGCTGAGGCGTTGCAAGACATCATTCCGCAACGAGAGGTGAAGCCCAAACAGGCTCGAAAAGTGACCACTCTGCGGCCCCCTCACAAAAGACCACCGCCGTGCCCGGTGAAACAACAACCTCCCAGGCAAAACCCACAGCAGTCGGCCTGGAGTATGGACCCCTACCGGGCCCCCGGAAGGATTCAGCAACTAGGAGGAAGAATCCAAACTCCTCCTAACTTTTAGATTTTAAAGGGAGAGGAGCTCTGGCAGCAGGGAGACACTATTTCTCCTCTCTCAATGCTGCCCAAGAGGCCACTATGTTATGTTCAGGGAACACATTGCTGCCCCACCTCTCAGCTTAGCTCGGCGAAGAGTGGCTGTCGAACTGAGAGTCAACCGTGGTGACGATGGCTTATCGGTATAGGCGGGGCTACACCTACGTCACCCCAAGTTTGACTGCCTTTACGCCGTGAATATAGGTGGCTTCAGCCAGGACACGAGAGGGCGTGATATCCCATACGTTATGTGTTGTACCTCGTTCCTCTTCCTCAGGGAACAGAGGTTATACTGTAGTCATAACCATTCGTTTCAGCGCATACTGTAGGTAATGTCTTCCTTTCTTCCTTTAAGAGTTCAACCTTTAATCACATTCATTTGTGTGTGTGTGTGT
Source organism: Clarias platycephalus (assembly GCA_030068275.1). Taxonomy (NCBI): domain Eukaryota; kingdom Metazoa; phylum Chordata; class Actinopteri; order Siluriformes; family Clariidae; genus Clarias; species Clarias platycephalus. The sequence continues at coordinate 32,860,656 of JAQQZT010000023.1, read as the reverse complement.
ATGTAGATTGTGGAGCTGCTTCAGAATCACGGTGCTGATGTAAACATGGCGGATAAACAGGGTCGCACTTCTCTGATGGTGGCCGCCTCCGAAGGTCACCTAGCCACTGCAGAGTACCTGCTCGAACAGGGTGAGTGTGTAACGCCGGCACCACAGCACATCCACAGCTGACACCCGTCAATTATTCTCCCATAACACCGCTGTGACTCCGCCCACAGGCGCATCTTTAGCTCTAATGGATAAAGAGGGGCTCACGGCTCTGAGCTGGGCGTGTCTGAAAGGCCACCTCCCGTTGGTCCGGGCGTTGGTGGAGAGAGGAGCGGCCACGGCACACGCCGACAAGAGCGGCCGCACGCCGCTGGACCTCGCCGCCTTCTACGGAGACTCTGAAGTGGTGAGAAGGTCTCCCTTGCCCTTATATGTGCCATAGTAATAGGAGTGACATGCTAAGCATTTGCTCTGGTCACAGGTGCAGTTCCTGGTGGAGCACGGCGCCATGATCGAGCACGTGGACTACAGCGGCATGAGACCTCTGGACCGAGCTGTGGGCTGTAGGAACACGTCAGTGGTTGTGGCCCTGCTGAAGAAGGGCGCCAAGATAGGTGAGAGAGAGAGGAAGACCTGGAGCTGAGGGAATGAGTACATAAGTACATACTCCATAGATTAGCTTACTATGGTACACAACTACAACAGGTGCATTCATCATTAATGGGTTTGATTATTTATTCGGATTCATGAGACCCAGTGTGTGGGGTACATGGCAACAGTGTGACGTATTCAAGTGAAGAAAGAAGGACTTCAAATACTCCAGTAAGATATTGTCAAGGAGATATTACTTTCGTATCACTCGAAATCAAAGTTAAATTTTTTTTTCTTGTTGCTTTCCTTGGAACCCATTGTAGACCCCAACCAGAAAGAAAGATCATGATTAGAGGCCATGATAGAACTTTTGCAGTTGTGTTCTTTTTTTTTTTTTTTTTTTTTCCTTTCTCCTTCATATACACTACCTGTCAAAAGTTTGGACACACCTTCTAGTTCCATTGACATTCCTGATTTTTATTTCTTTCTACATTGTAAAACTCTGAAGGTATCCAAAATATGCAGTAATCTCCTTTGAACAGCTGATATTGAGATGTCTCTGCTACTTATGCCCTGTAAAGCCTTCATAGGAAAAACTATTCCAGAAGATCTGACCTTCATGTCTTAAAATTACAACTAACTTGTTTTTATTGTTATTTAATTCCATGTGTGTTATTTCATAGTTTTGAAATAAAAATCCAATGTATACAATAAATCCAAACTTATGTCCAAACGTTTGACCGGTACTGTATTATGAGACAAAACTTTGCAATATGACCAGATTTGAAAGGGCGACTGTAAAGCTTCTGTTCGAGCTCAACCTTAAAAGGCTTTGGGATAGTGATCAGAAGGTCAAGGATTCAAGCCCCAGCACAATAAAGCTGCTACTGGAGGGCTCTCGAACATGACCCTTAACCCTGTCTGCACCAGGGCAGGTCTCTGACCTCAACTTTTTAACAATCTGGGAAAGGCAACTAATAGAATTTAACCATGCAGTTAGGTAGATGTGACAAATAACATCTGTTTATTCTAGGCTTGACAAATGCAGTCCATCACTCTAAGCACATTTTGTACACACAATTTAACCATCAGTGGTTGTTCTTAGACTCTTAATTCGCGCTTCCTGCTAGACAAGCATTTTTTTAAATCTGAAGTTGGATGTTAGTGGACTTATTTTATCCATATACATTTTGTTTCAAGAGATCCAGTGAAGTAATGCCCCAATGTTTGATTTCAGCGAAGTGCAGTGACCTAGCAGCGTTTCGTCAGTGTGTACTGAGAGGCCAGTAATGCTGCTCCTGCACTGCTGCTGATGCTGCTGCTCATTTTATCCCTGCTGTGCATTTGCTGCTTATCCTCTCATTTCACGCCTTTTCACACCTCTCCCTTGGTTCTGTCTCACCCTCTTCCTGAATCTCACCCCTCTCTCTGGGCCAACACAGATCTCTAACCCTGTGTGATTTGTTCACCCTGCTCCCTTATCTCCCGGTCACGCAGGTGACCTCCCCTTCACCTCCGTCTCACTCTCACTCTCTCTCTTTCTCTCTTCGTAAGCAGGATATCAGACCCTCCCCAGCAGGGCCAGAGGTAAAGCCCTTCCTCACCTGTGTGCACACCCTCTGTCAATCAACTTTCAGCCATTATCAGTACTGTATCTGTGTCATCCATTCCACTCCACTTACATCTTTGATGGTCTCGGTGCATATGGTGTCTTCATGGACCGAAGCACAAATCAGTCTGTTATTATAGAACGTGGTAATACTATATTATGTTCTGACGCCTGACTGATCCCAAGCCCCGCTCACACTTGGTTACTGTTGGAATCGATAGAGATGAGAAGTTAACTGGATACTGTATCTCAGGAGATGAGGAAAGGTTTCAAGGTTTGGGATTCTGTTCAGTCAGGGGGTAAAGATTAATTTTCCATAACGCTGACAGATGTGCAGCTCCACTTCAGGACCTTGGGATTAGTCAGTTCTAGCCTGAAGACACATGTATGCATGAGTGCATGTCTAAAAATGCATGAATGATAGTTATGGATTGTTCCTTTACACGAAATGAGTGCTCGTCCAGTGTTCACAAACTCCATGACTCATTTGTTGCATGGCTTGCAGCGCTTTCCTGCTCTGCCTGCTCTGATCTGTCTGTGTATCTATTTACTTTTAAATCAAAAACCTTCTCAGTACCATTGTTTAAAACAGAGGTTGTGATGTCACAAAATAATCCATCATGCAAATTATTTAGTTGAGATTGGGGCGAAAAATCGATCGCTATTCTTTTGTGTGGCAATGCATTTTAACACTTGACTCCAAAATGTTTTAATATATATTTTATTTATATAGGTTTGCATTCAAGGTGGTAAAATGTTGCAGTTCCTCTATAATCCTTCACTTTAAACTGTTCACACAAAGGCAGGCAGCACAGCATCCAGTGTGGTAGGAGATAATTATTTGCAACGTTTGTTTAGAACTGTAACAAAGTCTGAAAAAAAAATGTAATATCAATTCCAGATATGTATCAGAATCCCAATAGTTGAATAGAAAAGCTAGATTCTCAGAGCCTCCCTGTGCTAATGTTGTCTGAAGTGGTATACCTGTACCTGTGGCGAGGGAGCAGTAATCAGTGCCTCTCACCGAGTTCTGATACAGTACATCACCAGCATCAATGATCAGTGATAGTGGACAAATCTGTCACCTTTAGATTCGTGGCTGATTTTCCCCAATGTGGCTGCTCACTGCATAGGGAAGGGTTGAGTCCGGACCACCATCGAGACCACCACTACCATTCACTCTGCTCCTTACCCCTTGACCCCTGGACACCCAGCTAGGAGGACTGTCTTGTGCATCCTGTATTTTGGTTGTGTGATCAGTCAATGTCAGTTTTTTTTCATGTTGCTGGTCTACTGGAATTGTTGTGTATAGTGTGTGTGGAGGTTCTGTAATCAGTGGTTTTCATTCAGGGTTTTTTATAACTAACCACAGGTGTGTTAGAAGGTGGAAAAACACTAACCCTACATTCACACCAGGGTTTGACATTGGCACCCGCCCACCCGCCAAATGCGGGTAATAACTTTAGTCTCACTAGCCACTTTGGCGGGTAGTTTATTCTTTGGTTTGACTATATTTTTGTTGTAGTTTTCTCTAAAGTCATCCGGTATAATAAACGCATTGCAACGTAATATTACGCGCATAAAACGTGCATGAATGTAATGAGGACATTTAATGCCTCTCTCTACACATGTTCGCGCATGCATTGCGCGCGCATACGCACACACACACACACACTTTTACTTCCTGTTTGGTGTATGTGTATCATTTCCTTAAAGGGCTATTGTTTCTCAACAGGATGAGAATGTTTGCCTCTTTCGCATAGGTTATTTACTGATTATATATAAAAAAGTAATCACTATTAAAATCTATTTAGATTTCATGTTGAATGATAGAAAATTCATCAATTGATTGAATTACCTT
>JAQQZT010000023.1:32846133-32856507 GCA_030068275.1 Clarias platycephalus | reverse complement strand
TATCATGGTGAAGAAAAAACTGCGATTTTCTGGTAACAAAATTGTGGCTAGTAAAAAGGCTGAATGGCGAGTGACTCTGGAAATCCACTAGCCACATTGGCCAGTGAGCAAAAAAGTTAATGTCGTGCCCTGATTCACATTAACGAGCTACAAAGCAAAAGTTTCTACGTATGTTTCCTCGTATACTGTCGTGTTCAATCTGTCATTAAAAGTCCGTAGGGTTGTTACATAGAATAATAAAGCTTGGAAGACGATAGCAGAGGTCATTGGTACCAACTGGTGGTTGTACATTGTTGAAACAGTTAATGTAATTTTCTGCATGATTAATTGCTAAAGACTGACAAGCAAAATCCGTCAAACTTAGTACACGCCCATGACAAGTACTGTAACGTTACTTAGTACTAGTGAACTAGTGTGAATGTAGGGATACTCCATCACCCTGACTGAGAACCACTGACAGGATGGATTTGATGTATTTACCAGAGACAATGCTATAAATGTGTCATGTCTTTCGGAAATTCTTAAAAGAACGTTTAGTTCCCATGTTAGTACACTGTCTGAAGCCCCACACTTCCTGTTTTGCCATAGGTCCAGCAACGTGGGCCATGGCCACCTCCAAGCCAGACATCATGATCGTCCTCCTGAGTAAGCTGATCGAGGAAGGAGACGGATTCTACAAGGTCAGTCTGTTTCCAGACGTTACACTTAATTCAGACTACAGTGTTAATGTACAGCTTTGTAGGCAGTTAATTTGTTCCAACCCTCTCACATTCCATTTTACTTGTGTGTATATCTTCTTCCTAATATCCTAAACCAGCCACATTTACTCACACCATCAACCCCAACTACATTCATTCTTTCTTTCCTTTCTACTTACCCTCTATCTTGCCTACCAGCCAACCGACTTCCCTTCTGTCCCTCTCTTACTGTATGTACATACTGTATATACATTACACTTATGTTTCCCTTCATTCTATCAATCTTTTCTGCCTCTCTTTCTTCCAACATGTGTACATTTTTCAGTCCATTTCCCCTCCTTCGTACCATGCTTTATACAGTATATAGTACCTTTCCTATTCCACTGTATGAACATGTCTTGCTTCCTTTCTTACATCCTTTCTACATATTGCTTCATCTGTCCAACTTTCCTTTCATCCACCTTCTGTCTTACCCTTCAACCATCGTTACTTTATACTTCCTTCTCTCCCTCCCTTCCATTACTAATCCTTTCCTACATACATTCCTTCCCTGTGTTCATCCTCTTGCTTTTCCTATACTGATATACCTTGTTTTTTCTTTATACCCACACATCTACTTGCCTACCTTTATTTCTTTCCTGCCTTAGAACCTTTTTCTCTGCCCACCTTTCATCTTGTATTCCATCCCTTCATCTTTTCTTTTTACCCAATTCACTTCCTTGACCTTTCTCATGACTACATCCTACCTCTCTACCATTGTATCCTTTCTCTTTGTAACCTACCTACCTGCAAACCTACGTCCTTTCCATCCTTCTTACTTACCTACTTAAATCCTTTCTTCTACATTCATGCCTGCACACCTTTTTTCCTTCCATCGCTACGTAACTACTTTCGTCATCCCTTCTTCCTACTCCTCAACCAATCAATTTCTCAGGCAATATTCCCTAAGGCATGGAACTCTGCAGTTGTAATTCCAATTTTTTTTAAATACTGTATGTGATCCTTCTTCAGTTTGTAATTATAGGTCAATCAGTATCCTACTTAAAGTGTCAAAGGTAAAAGATAAACTTATAGCTGAGCAGATCATAGGACATATGAATACCTCATCATTCACCCTTGATCCAGTGCAGTTTGGGTTTACTGCTAAACGTTCCCCTGAAACTGGAATTAGCTTTCTCATAGAGAATATAAAATCAGTGCTAGTTAAGGGTGGTGGTGTGATATATTTCTTGATTTTAATTTAACAATGTAATCATCAGGTATAATTGAAAAAATAATTTAATTAAAAATTTTCCTCTGGTACTGTAGCTTAAAATGGATTGAATCATAATCATTAGAATTGTCTAATTGTTCAGTGTGTCAGAATCGAAAATCATAATTCACTTCCCCTATATTTGTCCACTGGTGTCCCACAAGGATCCATTCTGGGGCCATACTGTTTATATATAAATCTTATGAATATGAATCTTCATCCAATTGTTTGCGGATTACAGTAATATATTCATATGGGATGGTGTGGACAAAAGTTACAAAATCTATGGAGACCTTACTTTCTTCCTGTCTCTCCGAAATTATATTAGTGTTTTAAATGCTTGGTTATTTTATTTGTGTATATGTAAATGTAGGGTTTATATTTTGTAGTTTTTTTCTTTTATTTGATGATTATAATGTGGTGTTAATGTTATGCATTGTTATTGTCAATTGTTTTAGGGTGACATTTTATTGTCGAGGGACTGCAGATGACAATTAGCCATTTGGCTAATTCTGGTACATTTACAGATATGTGTATTAATGTACAATGTCTATCAAATAAACTAATAAAATACCTACCATCTCTCCTTCCAGTGTACCGTATTTCCTACCTATTTCAACATGCTAAAAGCTGTATTTTGTGCTCTAACAGAAAGGAAAGGTGAAGGAAGCAGCCCAGCGCTATCAGTATGCGCTAAAGAAGTTTCCTCGCGAAGGTTTTACTGAGGACCTGAAGAGTTTCCGCGAGCTTAAAGTCTCTCTGCTGCTCAACCTGTCCCGCTGCCGCCGCAAAATGAACGTTAGTGGCCAGGGGTTTCTCTTGTTAACTGTCCTGAGAGTGTTAACTTTTTTCAGGTGAAGTGAAGCAAGCCTAGTCCTAGACAGTGCACATTCAAGTTTAATGCATCAACTTTTTCACATGCCACTCGAAATACCATACAATATTTTGTGCTCATTTACATTCATTTATTTGGAATTTTAATCCAAAAGTTAAAAAAAAAAAAAGGTTTGATTTTCTGCAGTCTGGGTGTTCGCAAGGTGATGCTGCTGAGTTCATTTCAAACTTTACAGATATTATGATGGCAACATCTGACCAACATCATCACTTTTCATCCCAGCCACTTTTTCTTTTTTTTCTTGTTTTTTTTTTTTTGTTTGTTTAGTTTTTTGGTCTGTTGAGTTTAGGGTTTTATTTTGTCTGTCTTGAGAATATTTAGATTCAAACAGATCGAAACTACGGACTTTTTGTTTTTTGGAAGTATTGTTGCAACAGTCATGGCACATAAAACTCATTAGGTTAAAAATATTGCTTTATAGAATCTGTAAGTGTGTCTGTGTGTGTGCTCTCAGTCTCTATATCAGTATATGTCGGGAAACTTTCATATATCTGCGTTAAGTCCATGCAATTGTGCATGTGTATGTTCATCATGAGTGTGTCCATGTCAAGTCATGTATGTGTGTATATTGTCTGTGTATATATGTATGTATGTAAGTGTGTGTGTGTGTGTATACGCATGTGACTTGCCCAACTTGCGCCCAGGCGAATGGCTCTGTGTATGACTGTCGGACCTGTTGTTGCTTGCAGGACTTTGGCATGGCGGAGGAGTTTGCCTCCAGAGCTCTAGAGTTGAAACCCAAATCCTATGAGGCCTTTTACGCACGAGCCCGCGCCAAACGCAGCAGCAGGTAACCGTAGCAACAAACAGGAAGGGCGCTGGGACCTAAACCTCTTAATTTAATCTAGACTTAGTATTGAGGTGAACTCTCATTTTATAGTGTTACTCTAAGGATTAAGAGGCTCTTTTTCATACATTTCAGCGTTATTTTTTATTCTGCAGCCTTCCATCTGTCACATCACATCTTTATTTCTACATTTTCAGATTATTTTCATAAGTAACACACACAGAATATTACCTGCCACAGCCTTTCTGGTCTGACTGAGTTTAGACAGTGTATGGTTCAGACGGTGCAGTATTTTGTTCAGGGGTAGTTTATAGCATCTGCAAGTGTTGCTATAGGTTTACATTTAATTGTGGTTCAGAATTATGTCCTAAAGCGAATCTTGAGTTTGATTTTTGGCCCAGAAATAATCTCCACTTGCAGGCGGGAAAGGACTAATAGACCTCACCTCTTTTTTTTATACAGTGGCGTAAACTCAAAAAATAGATCCCTCTTGGTAATGATCATGTGCCTTTCCGTCATTCATGGCAGATAGGAAGATACTGTTGGAATGCGTGGCTGAATTCATGGTGAGAAATTGTCCACCATTTAGAAAAAAACATTTGTTTAATTCTTTACTGCTTTTATGCTAGACAACTTCCTCAAGCACTCCAACATATTGTCACTCTAACTGCTAGTTCTAAAAGAAAATAACTCAATTTAAGGCCTCACATCATAACTCTGAAAATGCTTCACTGACACTTAAACACGCTTAAATAAGTTTCCTGTGTCTGTAACGTCTATTTGTTAGTGTTTTTATCTCCATATCATACATCTCTTTCTTTGTGTAGGCAATTCCACGCAGCCCTGGAGGACCTGAGTGAAGCCATGCGCCTGTGTCCAAATAACCGTGAGATCCAGCGTCTGCTGCAGCGTGTCGAGGAGGAGTGTCGCCAAGTCGCTCAGCAACAGCAGCTGGATCCGCCTCCTTCCCCTCCTCATGAGCAAGCCCCACCAATGGTGCCGCATCCTCCTCCGCTGGAGCCCCGCCTGTCTGACATGGAGCCAGTGCAGGACCTGTTTGAAGAGGATGAGGACTACCTCGAGCGGGATTTGGATGGTCTTCCACTAGCTGTGACTGCGGAGCCTCGTTCAAGTCCTTCAGGTCTCCCTGTCATTCAGAACATGCCACCCTCCCCAAGCCACTTGCCCTACCTTTCTGGAAGTGCTTCCATGGGCCAGGCCTATGATATACGACCCAGTCCTCCTTCCATGTCATCTCCAACCCGCCAGGCTTACCAGTCCCCATCTCCATCGCTCTCTCCAACTCATCAGACCTCCCACTATCGTCCAAGCCCCCCACACACTTCCCCAGCCCATCAAGCTTCTTCTTCTTCGTCCTCTTCATCCTACCATTTTAGTCCGCCTCCCTCACCTTTACGCCGTGGAGCCTACACGTCAGAGAATGCAGCCATTTACAGACCGCAGTCTGCCTCTGTCAGCTCAAGCCGCTATCAACAGGAGGCGCTTTCTGGCAGACCTAAATCACCGCTGGCTAAAATGGGCAGCCAGCGCTCACTGCAGCAGCAAACCCCGTGGCTGCAGCCAGCCAAGGCCCAGATCGTACGCACGAATCAGACCAGTGGCTCAGTCCACTCCAGCGCTTACTCTCACGTGGCCCAGTCTATGAGAGGACATGTTCCTGGAGATGTTGATGAGCTTGGAGAGGTGGCCTATTCAACACCACTTCAGGTTCAGGGCAGTGTGTACATTGAAGAGGAGCTCCCTCAGAGGCCCTCACATGCATACAGGCCTACCATCACAGGTCCACGCTATGGTCAAATGGCCCCACAAATCAGCCGCAGCCAGTCAGCTGCTTATTATCCCGTCCAGCCACATGAAATTGAGCGCCAGCCTCAGTTATCATCACCTGAGCACCCTCATGGTCTCCGGCGCCCACTAAGTGCCACTGGCCCTACACCACGGCCTCTCATCCACTCTCAGAGCACTGGCCTACGCTTCTCAACCTCTAGCAGCAGTCTAACAGCAGGATCCACCTCTAATTTAGGTCCAGGTTTCAGGCCCTCAGCTTCAGTGCAACAAATGGAGATCCCACTGAAGCTGGCATACGAGGGTGCATACAGTGATGACCTGTCGCCAGTTTCTCCACCACAAGGTACTGACATGCGGCTTTTAGGGGGCACTTACCCAGGCGAGGCTATGCGGGCACGGAGCACACCTTTCATGGGTATCATAGACAAGACAGCACGGACTCAACAGTTTCTTCAGCAACCTTCGTCCTCTTCCTCTACGTCACGCACCTGGGCCGTGTCTTCCTTAGACACTGTGGTCTCCAGCCCTGCCACATCACCTGGCAATATGACCTATGGGCACCTTGCCTACTACAATCGCACTAACAATGCCCACAATGGACACCTTGAGGATGACTACTATCGGCCAGATAACGCAGGACGGGTGAGTCAGGCACCCACATACCCAGATGTTAAGATGGCACGAACGCTGCCGGTCTCACAGGCCTATCAGGACAGCGACTACAGACAGGTGGGCCATGGGGAACGCCAAGGTCCTTCCTCTCCAATCAAACCAAAGAGGCCATTTGTTGAGTCCAATGTTTGAGGCACACCTTGTAGATATTTACTAGGACTCACATGGTTCCCTCCAAACACACTTTGATGTAATTCTATCTTAAAACTTAACATGTGGACCTGAAAGGAGATGTTGTAAAAAGAATCTGCTTTGGGATCAGGACATGCAGGATGCTTTCTCAAAAGCCTAAATAGAATTGAGCCACTGTAACTGCTGTATGTTAGCTAGAGATGCTGCATTACGGGATGTTTGTATCAGTCATACAGATAGTCTGACCCCCTGTGGTTTTCAAAAAGGGTACATTTATTCAGAAAGCCACTTTGAACTTTTATATTAAGATGGACAAGAGTATTGCAGAGCATAACACATCCAATATGCAGGACTTGTTCAAACACATCTGGTGACTTAACCCTAAAGTTGTATTGGAAAACGGATATAATAGAGCTTCTTAACAGCCAGTACTTACTCCTGACACACCAAGCTGTCTGTTGTCCTTACTTTTTACTGCATTTCTGACATAATTAATGCTGGTCGACTAGTTAAATGCCTCTGCATACTTCATTTTGGCAAATTGGCAAACAGTGTGTATGCTTTTTGTATCAAACACATGGCAGATGGGCAAACAGCGTCGACAAACAAGGCGTGGCCAAACATTTTCCTGTAATCAAAATTTTTAAAGGAAAATGTGATAAAGCGGTATGGTGACGCAGTGGTTAGCACTGTGGCCTCACTCCTCCAGGGTTGAGGGTTCTATTCCGGCCTCAGGTCTGTGTCCGTGGAGTTTGCACTTTCTCCTCGTGCTTGGTGGGTTTCCTCTGGGCCTTCCGGTTTCTTTCCACAGTCCAAAGACATGAAGATTAAGTTAATTGGTGTTTCCAAATTGCCAATAGTGCTTGTGTGTGTGTGCACACGCTCTGTGGTGGATTGGCAACCTGTCCAGGGTGTACCCCGCTTCATGCCCTAATGATAAAAATGATAAATGATACAGTATGAAAATTGCGCCACCTGCACTATTGGCCCAGAGAAAGTTGTTTAATTGACTTGTTTAGCTGAGCAAACCATTGAGGGGAAAAAAACACTAAAGCAAGTCCTGCTCCATCAATACATTTGCACCAAAGAAATGTTTAAATATAATTTCTGTTGTATTACAGTGATGTCAAAATGGTCGCTAGTTGCTAGTTTGTTTAGCCGAAAGTAGATTCACATACCGGTACAACATTGGCTTGAATTGTAAAGAAGTTATTTCTTCCTGATCAACTGGCTGTTCCAGCGCATTCGCTTGTTTTCTGTCATTGGCTTGGTATGTCATGGTCCTAAGTCTGAATGTTTTGCAAAGCCTTAGATACAGTACATCTCCTGCATACATAAGGTGTTTGATGCACAGTATGTCTGAAATCTTGCACCCCAAGAGATGAGACCAAATTCTGGACCCCTCCATGCCTCTGAACAAGCCACAACGTTGCCAGGCTCCAACCTTAATCTGAAGCCTTGTCTGTATATATGGCTATAAAAGGTGATCCCAAATCAGTGTGTACATAGCAAAAGTAATGACAGAAAAAAAGGAATATTTATCGATTTAAGTTATGTTTGTACAAAATTATATAAAAACATATACATACTTTATTTTGCTCTTGGTGCCGTTGTGCTCCGCTTTCTTGCTCCTGGTAGATCAGTAATGTGAATTATAAAAAAAAAAACAATTCTTTTTTTAAGGGCAATTTTGCTTTCATGCAAATGTTCCATTGATCCTTTAAAACGCTGCACTTCGGTTTACGGACAGAAGGAGGCGCTGCAACATTCCGGAGTATTATCTCGATCATCTCATGTCATGTTCACATTCATGAAGGTAACAGAACGTTATTAGCGTGTGGACGATTATTTCTATTTTTTTATGTTTTTGTTTTTGTGAGAGGATAAAGTCATTATGGATTTATTTTACTTTTAGACACTTTTTTTTTTTTTCATTTAGATCATTTTACACACGTTGTACATTGTATTTATTTCTTGTTTCTATTTTTAAAGAAGTTTGGAGTGACTTCCACTGAGCATCTGATTTTTATCTTTATTGTTTTCACTTTGTTCTTTTCAGCACAGTTTTGTTAGTCACTTTTTCTCTTTTTTTTTGTTAGTTTTTTGTTACTCTTACAGTTAACAGTACTGGAAACTCTTTGTCCTTTGTTTTAGCCAAACATTTTCAACTGCTGTCGAAAAAAGCCTGTTTTTTTTTTTTCCCCAAATGTGTTAAAACCATTTTTTAATGGCTGATGTGTAAATGATTGTACAAATTGTGATTAATTAGAATGCATGCTCTATGCTGATGCACACATTAACATTTGTGTGCGTATGCGTGTGAGTTTTCACTTAATTATATATATAGAGAGAAAGCGAGGAAAGGACTGTGCTTTAATCATTTCCCTCGTTCTCATATTTTCTTCTCCCGCACAATTATTTTTATTTAAGTTTTATAATGTTTCAGTTGTATTTTGTTCAAAATCTCAGCTTGCTGTTTGCAGAATTCTCTGTACATGGTTTTAAGCCGGAGTAAACGAAGAGTAAAAGCCAGAACCATTGAATGCATTTTTTTTTTTAATCCAGTTTCATAATTGTAAACTCTACAGTCAGCTGTATGTAAAGGAGAAAATAATGTACTAATTTAAGAATTGAAAGAAACTCCCTTGGGGTGAAACGATTAGTGGTTGGATGAGTCTTTTTTTTTTTATTCCACATTTAATCTTATTACATTTTAAAAATAGAAACAATTCCATATTAAATCATGAAGTCATTACATGATGATTCTGTTTCAAAGAACGATTCCTGAATAATTTCAGAACATTAGGAAAACCAAGAAATCTGTTTACTTTAAAAGCTGATTTAGGCTTCTGTATCAAAAGTGGTCTACAGTGGTCTTGGCATGCACTTTTGGATTTCAACTCTCGGGAGTTCAACAACTCGGAAGAAGCCGTAAATCCATATAAGTCGTCGGAAAGGTGTTGCTACCATGTAGATCAATCTGCGTCACCACAACATGCATGCATTTCTAATGAGTTGCACATCAGGCTACACCATACGGTACAGTGTAGTCTTCGTGGCTTTGCATAGACTGATCGCAGAAGCATAAATCAGCCTTAAGGCCACAGCTGTATGGTAACCATAACAACCAGCTAACTTCCTAGCTAGTTACATTTATTATTGTCAAGTACTAAAGATGAGAAAGGAATGATGTAACTCTGGTAATAAGGAGGTCATAAGTTTGACTTTCATAGAGAATCAAAGAATTTGTGCTCATGTTACTTTATTATATGCAGCTAAAGCGGAAAAACGACATCATGTAATGGTGAGCATCCCAAACATATGCACACTTTTTTTTACTGATGGTTATGTTGAAATGTTTCCCCTGTGTGCTCTGAGTCTCATATCCGAAAATGTGGCCTGATCGAAACACCAGGTGTGAAAACAGTCTTCTTAGGTTCCTGAGAGCATCAGATGACCAAACTCGCACCGGAAAATGGAAACCACAAACTTTCATTTGAAAATGGTTGAACGAAACAGGTGGTGTTAACAGGTTGAACAATTTATGAAAAATATTCTACTACATTACATTTCACATATGCATATTTTATAAAAATTCGACCCCTGCCAACCATAAGTCTGGATTTCTTTCCAAACACCACTCGTTGTTCATCACACACACGTGTGCACCTCAGATGCAGCAGATGGAGGATCTGCTGAGAAGGACTAAAGGATTCCTTTTAACATGTGGTAAGAAGAAGTGGCACAGGAATCATGAGTACACCAGGGTGGGAGGGTGAAGTCACATGACTGAGAGGGTTTATAGACAAAGAAATTAGTGATTAGCTAATTAAAGTGTGTGTGTGTAATGACCCCAAGAAAAAAAATCAAAGAAGCATCTAAACATAAAACAGTACTAAAGACTTGATTATTCCATTTTACCTTAAACTGCATCCTATAATGAAATATAACTTTGTCATCTTTATAACTAGATAGATAGATTTATAGATACTTCATTGATATTGAAGGAAATTCTAACATACTGTAAAAAAAATAATTTCCTCCTCTAACATCTTATACACTCACCTAAAGGATTATTAGGAACACCATACTAATACGGTGTTTGACCCCCTTTCGCCTTCAGAACTGC
>JAQQZT010000023.1:32765782-32790082 GCA_030068275.1 Clarias platycephalus | reverse complement strand
ACTCCCTGAATGGCAATAGGAAGAAACCTTGAGAGGAACCAGACTCAACAGGGAACCCATCCTCATTTGGGTGATAATGTGACATCTTAAGTACAGTGACATCTTTTTTCAGCACAATCTAGGCAAAATGATGAACGGAATTTGTATTTAATTTTAACCAATTATGCCAACGTGACTTGATTAAAAGGAAAAAGGGAGCAAGGAATAAGCAAGGAAATAGAAAAAATTATTAGATTGAGTATTATTTGGTCACAGCAACAACCATAAAAACACACACTCACTCACCTATACCACTTTATCCTGTATTCAGGGGCCTGGAGCTTATCCCAGGAGACTGAGAACACCCTGGACAATCCATCGCATGGCACACACACACACACACACAAACGCTCATTCACACAGTATGGGCAATTTGGGAACCCCAATTACCCTAATCTGCATATCTTTGGACTGTGGGAGGAAACTGGAGACTATACAAACTCCTTGCACAGAGAGACGGGAATTGAACCCGGCCCGGACCCGATGACGAGGCGACTGTCCTAACCACTAAACCACCGTGCCGCTGACCAAATAATATTATTATTATTATGTGCATTTTTAGTTTCGCATGTTTGCGATGTCATTCCCATATTCCGGGAGCAGCACAATTTACATAAAAATAATGATAACTTTGGCTCTGCATAATATATCAGAAACCCCAAATGAACAGTCTGATGTCTGAAGCCTCCTCCGTCCACACACACCGATAGGTCTTCCGTATAAGTGTTTTTAAAATTTATTTTATTTTATTATTATTTTTTAATTGGTCCAGTGCTGTGGTACTGCACGGATCCGCGTTGTGATGCCTCTTGTGTGTGGTTTATTTTTATTTATTTATTTATTTTTAAGGCTGCCTGTTCACCGTGTGAGACAGTTTTTCTGCACTGCACGTGCGACCGTCAGTACACCCTTCAGAGGGCATTTGCTGCATTAACTATCTCTTAGTATACCTTTCTCATTCTACCGCTCCTGTTTATTCTGCTAGCGCAAGAAGGAACTGTTCGCCACTAATTAATCAATCGCGGATGACAGAAGGAAAAATATTTTTTAAGTATCAGCAAACACACTTGGGCGGCCGTCAGTATATTTGGCCGGCCTGCCCACATACTCTCTGTGTGGGAAACACCGAGTCATATGAGAGCTGACGGAGTCGACTCTTGTTTATGAGCTGATTCAAATAGTTTTCAACTCAAAAACTGTCAACTCAAAAATCTTTGCTTTTTAAAGCTATGAAAACTCATAAGGAGTGACAAAGATATGATTGACATTACATATTTTTAATAAAATTTTAATGTAGTTAAGTATTCTGTTACAGTCTTACTTCTTTTCTCTTCTGTCCTTTCATAACGGTGTGAAGTTTTAGGTTTCATGCTCAGTGCAAACCCCCACAGCGTCGTCCCGTTGCTAACACTAATACGCTGGGCTTTGGGAATCTCTATGAAGCCTAATGATATCATCAGAGCCTGATGTAATCATCTCCTGCATAGTGATACTAATCAGATCGAGATTTACACTGAAGTCACTAAACCACACAAGTGCAGTTGCTGTCATTCTGTTCAGCTAGAGAATATATTTAGACGTTTTTGCGTCACAATGAGCATATTTTCAAGCAGTGAGGTTCTGAATCTGTGATATTTAATAATGTAAACGGGATCCTAAGACTCTGATTAACACACGTCATTTTAATAACTTGCACAGTAACTTCAGTTACAATCTCAGTTTCTTGGCAGTTGCTTTAGTCCACCCCCCCCCACCCCCCATTCCCCCATATGTGCTGCTATCATACACGTCCAATATTGTTAAGGACTTTAAATTCACGCTAAAATACAGTGGCATGTAAAGGAAAAAACTGTAAAAAACAAAAAAAAACTTAATAATGAAAAAAATTTAAATCCAAATCTAGTGCTCCCAGTTCCCAACATTCCCAGTTTAGTATGAATCCAGTTTCATGGATATCCAGAGCCCTATGTTTCTTGTTTATTCTTTCCACAATTTTCCATGTTCACAGTTCCCATCATTTCTAGTTCCCCATGTTACCAGTTTAATATGTTCCCTTTTAATATCAGGTCCCTATGTTCCCTCTTCCTGTTTTTCCAGTGCCCTGTGGGAATGGAAAACATATTCGAATATACTTTCCCAGTTTCCTATAAATTCTAATTCTCTTAATTCACATTTCCAAAATTTCTCAGTTTTCCATGTTGCTAGTTTAATGCATCCTCAGTTCTCTATGCTAACAGTAAGCCTGATTTTGTATATGCACGGTGTATAGCCCCTGTTTAATGTGTACATATTCCCAGTTCCCAATTAATTCAGTTTCCTGTGTTCTCAGTTCCCTATGTAAGCACACATGTTTTGAGAAGATGCTAAAGCGTAGTTTTACAGAAATCGGTTAATTTCTTTATTTCAAAATTCTAAATTGCCAAAACTTTCTTGGGACGTTTGTTCCGTCCTTTAAGCTTTCCTAATTGTCTCTCATGGTTTCAGCCTTTGTAAATTTGGAAATAAGCCGAGTTGGATGGAAAGCCTTGAACAATGCGGAGTTATTTGTGACTCGAAGCAGTGGAAGTGGAAACGCGAGGTTAGCGGGCACTCGGTCAATGGCAGGAACTTCCCTGTTTTTAGGGCAGGAAGTGTTGTGATTGAGCCGACATTAGGGATCCTGGAGTTACTTCCCCTGTGTGTGTGTGTGTGTGTGTGTGTGTGTGTGTGTGTGTGTGTGTGTGTGTGTGTGCGCAGTTACACACTGTATCCAGCAGGTGAGGACAGAGGACATGGCAGGAGAGGAATCGCACAGACCACAAATCTCAGTTCCTCTTCCAGCTCATCACTGTAGCCGTTAAACCAAGGGCATGACATTTTTTCAGCTTTAGCACAATATATCTGTTGTAGAAGCAGAGACAAGTTAACTGCTTTGTGTTTTTAGTTTGAGTTTGGATTGTGGACAGATAATCTCTCATCCTATCAAATTACACGGTCAGTTGCTTAAGTTTACTTCGCTCTAATGTTCCCAGTTCCCCGTCTTCCCAGTTCTCAATGTTTACAATTCTTTTATTTCCCAGTTGTCTATATTCCTAATTACCCATGCCCCAGTTCCCCATTTTCACCAGTTTATTTAGTTCCCGGTTCTCTGTGTTCCCAATTGCCCATTTTCTCAATTTTTCCCATTTTTCTTGGTCCTCATGTTCTCAGCTCATTTCAAATCTCAAAATTTCCAATTTTCAGTATCTTTAGGTCCCTCTCTTCCTAATTCCCTATTTTACTGACTCTATATGAAGTAGTTTCCCATATTGCTACTTCTTTATGTACTTTTTGTAATTCACACTTCCAGTGGTTCATATATTCCCAATACTCTATATTTCCAGTTCCCTGTATTCTAACTTTCTTATATTCACATTTTTTTAAATTCCATTTTCCTATATTTCCAGTTCCATCTATTCCCACTTCCCCATATTCCCAGTTTCCTTTGTTCCCAGCGCTGTACATTCCCAGTTCCTTATGTTCCCAGTTCCCTTTGTTCACAGTGCCCTACATTCCCAGGCAGCGTGGGTATTCTAGTGCGGCGGTCTCAGCAGAGAGCCGGGGCTCTGTGACTCATCCCATTAACGGCTCTCTGGCTGCTCTCAGGCGGAGGCGAAGCTGTTCCACCTCCTCACTACACGACGAGCCTCGCTCACGCCTCTCACTCTGACTTCAACAGAGCCGAGATCCTGATGGAGGAGTGCAGCCGTCTACTGTCTCTGATCCAGAACAGAAGAACAGACGGGCGTGATACCCGCTGCTGCTGCAGTACACACGGGGAATTCCACCTGACCCGAGAACAAATGTGAGAACTGAGTGATGATGTTCAGAGCGATGGTGTATTCCAGTGTGGTTCCTCATCAGACATAACACTAAACCTACTGACAGGTGACGTGAATAACGTTGACCTCATTACAGTGGCACTTTATAGACTGCACGAAGTTGATGTATTGAAAGCAGGAAAAATGGGCAAGGATAAGTACTTGAGTAACATTAACCAGGTCCATTCAGTGATGTCTAGATGATTGGGTTAGTGTGTCTCCAAAAGCGGAAAATTGTTCTACTCCTTGGTTAGCATGTGTAATGTGCATAGCAACTGTACCTATGGGTGGGCGGAGCCTGCGATCAGTGAGTTATCACCGTCGTTCTTTTCGTTCCCGTCACTCTCATATCATTTTCTGGTTCATTTCTTAGAATTACCGTTACAGTTTTATTTATTTTTTTAAATATTTTCCCGAAAAATAATCCGTTAACCTGAACATCTGCTCCTCTTTCTTCTGTCTTATATAATTTTGTTTCTCTTTATTTTTTACAGTGTGTGATCATCACAGTCGCTCTCCTCAGATCGGCAGTCATGGCTGACCCTCTCTAGAACCCTCTGTCTTCTAGAAGCTTGTGGAAACACACACACATACATACATATATACACACACACATACAGTAACACACAATCCCTCTGGAGAGCGTCCTGATCTGCGTGAGAACGAACGTGTGCATCCAGAGGGGAACGTGAGGGCATGAATTCACCCGGGACTCCAGGTGAGGCTCTTTCCGCTGCTGGTCTCAGCTCGGTTTTGCTCACACACTGCTTAAACTGTGCTTTAAATGATTTTTTTAAAATTCAAGTTGAGTGGTGGAAAATTCAAACAAGAAGGATCCCATTGTTGTACCCTGGTGCACACCACAGTGCTAACGGAATGGGAGAACCCGTGGGTAGGTCTTTAACCTGTTAATGTAGTAACCGAAGTAAATCAGCAGGGTTACAGCAATCCTAAACTTTTTAACAATAAGTCAACTAAGAGCACCTCAGTGAAGTCATGTTCTTGACTTTATTAACTTTAACGTCTTTTTTCTCAAGTGTTTCCTTAACAAATCTGCAGATCTTGTTCTTGTGTGCATTTCGCCATTATTTATATATAAAGTTTCAGCTTCAGCACACACAAGTCTCATCATCAATTTAGTCTTTACAATTATGCATTTATGTCATCATAACTGTTCTGCAAGGTATGAACATATAAAACTTGCCTATATAATATAGCATTATAAAATATATTTTATATTCATAAAGGTGTTTGATTTTAAAATATCTCAACACAACCAATGTGTTGTTTCAGCTGTGTTAAAATATCTTGGCGCGCGACCTTTCGCCGTTTCTGAATCACTTGTTCATTCGTCCACTACGCGCGCGCGCACACACACACACACACACACACACACACACACACACAGGCACACACACTCCTTCATTCCTTTCCTCCCTTCTCTGAGGTTTATAATTAGAAGTGGTGACGGCCGTGCAGACCTTTACTAACCTCTCGTCCCTCGGCTGACGTCGGTGAATGTCACGGTTTGCCGTGGCAACCCCGCGCTTCACTCCTCCGCTGCCCTGAGGGCCGGGCGCTCATTGGTCCACTCGGCCCGCCTGACGCCACTCAGGGTATTCGTGTGTGTAGGTGTACGTGAGTGTGAGAATGCATCGGTGTATGATGTTTCGCCCTACATGAAACATCAGGATTGTGCGTGAGACCCGCTGAATCATTATCGGCACCCTTGGGTCAAAACAAATATGTTTGTGGATATTGTAAATGTATTCCGACCAAAAGTATGCTTTTATTTTCTTAAACAAAACCCACTGCATCACAATTCTTGGCACCCTTGTAGTAACATCTACTCTACAGTATTTAGTCCAGTGCCCTGTGAAGTTCTGGATCCTGATTGGTTAAAAGGAGGAGGGAGGGGTGTGTGAAGATAAGAAGAAAATCTTGGGCAAACTCCACAAAGTCAGACTATTATAAGCCACTTCCGCAGGAGTCAATTTTAAAAATCAAGTGTGCGCCACTAACTGGGATATTCATTGCTGATTCCATCCATCTAGGAACATCTATAGTCCAACTAAGGACTCTGGAGGTGACCATTTTATTTATTCCCAATTTGTACGACCGTGGTAGGACCTCTGGTCAACATTCACGTGCAAATTTACACACTATAGGCAGATTGTAATGCCAATCAGCCTAATCTGCATGTTTTTGGACTGTGGGAGTAAACCAGAGAACCCACAGGAACATGCAACCTCCATGCACACAGACCTGACATGGGAATCAAACCCAGGACCTGGAGGTGCAAGGCGACAGACGACAGCAGTGCTCATTAATGATTAAATGACCGTTAATAATGTTAAAAGGGTCAATGTGGTCCTAGGATGCTTTGTTTAGCAGTTTTTCGCTATATGTATATAATTGTACTGCAAAAAGTATGGGCATCGCTTGATCATCACTCCCTTATGCTTTTCTTTCGCAAACTATTGCCACACTGTATGCCTTTGAATTGCTGTAGCGTTACAGTCTCCCTTGAGAGAACTAATAACCCATGAACCTGTTCCAGCATGACCATGATCTTGTGCACAAAGTGAGATCCGTGAGAAACTCCATCGTGTGTGTGAAGGTTATAGTGGAAGATCTTGAGTTTCCTGCACAGAGCCCTGGCTCAACTCAACTGCACTGAACCATCACTTTTGGTCCGAACTGGACCTGGAGCCTCCTCGACGTCCGGCTACAACACCAGCGCTTGAGCACGCTAATGCTCTTGTAAAGTGTGTGAATGAGCCGAAAAAAATCCTCAAAGCCACACTTCACAATCTAGTCTTTTCATATGAGTAGAGTGGAGCACATCGTAACAGGAAAGAGGGACTAGATTAGGGGGCAGTGGTGGCTCAGTCGGTTAAGGCTGTGGGTTACTGTGTTACTGATCGGAAGGTCGGGGGTTCGAACCCCAGCATCGCCAAGTTGCCACTGTTGAGCCCTTGAGCAAGGCCCTTAACCCTATCTGCTCCAGGGGCGCTGTAAGCTGGCTGACCCCTGCGCTCTGACCCCAGTTTCCTAATTGGGATATGCGAAGAAGACATTTCACTGTGCTGTAAAGTACATGTGACAAATAATTGAATATTCTTCTATTCTTCTTCTTCTAGATGTTCGATAGTCAGGGTGAAAATACTTTCTGGTTGAGAACGGTGTCTGTTGTGTAGCATTCGTGTGTTAAGCTAATCCGGGAGTGAATTTTCAGAGTGAACAACCCAAACGCCTTCCTGCAGCGAGCAGGAACGAGAAACGACGATCGGAATAAAAATGGGATAAACTGTGAGTGACGGATGTGTTTGCAGGAGCGGTTTCTTTAGAGCGCGGCAGGGAGCCCGGCTTCTCCTTCCAGGTTTCCGTAATTATGTGCCCGTGTTAATATTTGAAACGCGGAAATAAATAAGTAAAAGTGTGTGTGTGTGTGTGTGTGTGTGTGTGTGTTATCTGCCCAAGCAGAGCGATGCAGCTGGTGCTGTGCGGCGGATGACTCATCGCCCTGCTCTGTTTGAGAAAAGAGAATCACTATGCTTCCTCTGTGTGTGTGTGTGTGTGTGTGTGTGTGTGTGTGTGTGTGTGTGTGTGTGTGTGTCGTCTAAGCACGTAAATGCAGTTCTTCTGTCTATGCCTTGATATGAGTCATCACATGATTAAAAAGCGTGCATGTGATGAGGATGGTATTTAACACATGGCTTGTTCCCATGCAGTAAGACGTGGAGACGGTGTTGGAGATAAACATCAGAGGGGGTGGGGGGTGATGGTGAAGTTCACACCACGCAGCCAGATGACGCCTTCACTTCCTTTTTTTGACGCATTCGGTAAAGACACACTTTATTTCTAGACCTGATCGTACATGCTAATTGATTTTCGTGAACCTGAGAACCGCTGCGGTGTAATGATTTGGGTTTCACTGAAGCCCCTGTTCAGTGTGTGTGTGTGTGTGTGTGTGTGTGTGTGTGTGTGTGTGTATGTGTGGGTCAGGTCAAGTGGAAGGTGCCACGTCGCCTGTTGCCTTGTACCTGTTGACTTATTCCCAGGTCGAGTCGGTGTGCATGGAGTTTACATGTTCTTGTGGATTTTCCGGTTTCTTACCACGGTCTAGTGGAAGAGGCGTGGCTTATATATACATGTGTGTATATGTTTGAGGGTCAGGTCTAATGGAAGAGGCGTGGCCTGTGTGTGTGAGGGTCAGTTCCAGAGAACGAGGAGTGGCCTATAGGTGTATATTAAGGGTCAGTACCAGTAATGAAGGGGTGGCCTTGAGGTGTGGAAGGGTCAATTCCACTGAAGGAGGCGTGGCCTATAGATGTGTAAGGTTCAGTTCAAGTGAGAAGGTGTATGTGTGTGGGTTAGTTCCAGTGTAGGAGGAGGAATGACCTGTGTGCGTGTGTGTCAGTTCCAATGTAAGAGATGTGACCTGTGTCTGTGTGTTGATCTGTATCCTATTTGCTTTTTTTTCCTTTTTTAAAAACATGTCCTTTATATGTGGGTTTCTTTCATGCTAATGAGCTAATTAACCTCGGCTAACCAGGAGAACTCTCAGTGCAGTTTCTCTTCAGAAATCAATAAGAAAAAGAGAAATTAATTAGCAGATCTTCTTCCTCACACACTGTGTGCATGACAATAACGAGGATAATGAATACTACTTTTTACTTCTCTGGCCAAATTAAAGCAGTGTGTTCGTTCCTTTGAGGATTTGTTAAAGCAGTCCGAGTTATTCTGAGTGGGCGAGCACACACACACAAACACACACACGCTAGTGACGTCCTTTTTTTGCTCTTTGTTGCCTTGTGTTTGTGTCCCTGTAGAACGATGGCGCATGAAGCGTTGAGTTTAATCCAGAGATCAGTGACGCAGGGATGTGTACTGTATTTATACATCTTTCAGCACTATGGTTTAAAATTGTTCAGTATATCTGAGAGCTTCAGCGCTCGTCTGAAGAAGGCTTTTCACATGGGATCAGTGTGCCTTCCTTCCTTCCTTCCTTCCATCCATCCATTTTTCTTCCACTTAGCAGCAGTCTGTGGGGGCAGCAGTGTTGCCCAGACCTCCCTCTCTTTAGCCACCTTCTCCAGCCCCTTCACAGAGATACCCAGATGCCCCTGGGCCAGACCAGACATATATGCTCTGTCCTGGTGTCTTTTGCATGCTGCACATACTTGAAACAGTTTAGGAGGCATTTTAGACCAATGCTCCAAACCACATCATCTGAATGTCTGATCTCCAAAGCTGAGCCCAACCACTCTGTGAAGGGTGTTCACCTTCACCTCTGAATCGGCAATCCTTTGATGAAATTGAGGATTTGTGAATGTTTTAATAGAATGAAGTGTTTGGAGCCTTCTGAGTCAATATAGGCGTTTCTTGACCTTCTAACCTATCAGATTATGGTACCTTCTAATGAAAAAAGAAAAATACCAGGAACTCTTGTGAAGAACCCTTTCTGAAGTCCTGGAGTTAATACCGTTCCCAAATTGCCCGTAGTGTGTGAATGTTGATCGGAGGTCCTACCACAGTCATACCAAATGGGAATAAATACAATGGTCACAATGGGGCCTCCACGGTCACTAGTTGGACTTACACAGGTTCCTAGATGGTCGGTAAAGTGTCCAGGAACCTTCTGAGTAAACAAGTCTAAGATCTTTACAAAAGAGTACAGGAACATCCAGAGGGGAAAAAAATCCAGGAGGTTTTGAAATAATGAACTCCAAGAACCTTCTGGAGAAATAAAGAGCCCAGGAACTATTTGAGGAAATCGAGTCCAAGAACTTTCTAAAGAAGTAAAGAGTCTAGGAATTTAGTTTGGAGATACTGGATTTCTGAGCCTCATGAGGAAGTAAATGGTGCTGGATTCTTTAGGGAAAATGATGGGTTTTGGGAAACTTCTGAGAAAATGGAGCGTTCCATGATCTTCTGTGGAAATAAAGAGAATTGGTGTTCCACGTGTCCTGTTTCTATAGAGACCTTTAAGAGCTGTACCTGTGGATTGTGTGTGTGTGTGTGAGAGAGTGTAACTGCAGTTTGTTTGGTTTTAAATAAACCTTGATAAAGCAGACGCTGCCCCTCCCCCGCCTCCCTCCTGCCAAATTTACCTCAGATCACGTCAGGAAGCCTGAAAGGGAGAACTGCCTGTAAATAACTGTGTGTGTGTGTGTGTGTGTGTGTGTGGAGGCTGTGAGTGAGAAGGAGTGTGTGTCTCTTGGACCCAAACTCTCGGCTCGTTGATGCTGGAGAAAAAGCGTTACTCAGGGATTAATAAAACTCCAGGACCACACTGATTAGTCTGATCACAATCAAGTGCAGCAGGTGTTTGTGTGTGTGTGTGTGTGTGTGTGTGTGTGTGTGTGTGTGTAAATCAGAGGAATATGTAGTGACTGTTAAAGTACACAATTAAAATGGCCCCCCTTTTCCTTTTGCACTTTTTTGCTTTCTTTTTGTTTTTCTTTCTCATTCATTTTCCCTTTCCCTTTCTCTCTCACTCTTTTTTTTGCGTCTTCCTATTTCTGTCTTTCTGCATTTTTCTGTCATCTATCTCCATTTCTTTTTTCTGTTCCTTTTTGACTTTTTTCCTTTTGCCTTGTTCTCTCTCTCCACCTGTCTTTCTGTTTCTCTTTCTATCTGTCTCTCATTTGTTCTCTTTTTCAATTTCTGTCTTGCTCTCTTTTTTTGTCTTTTTCCGTTTGTCCTTTTCTGTCTTTGCCTTTTTTGTCTTTGTCTATCTCTCTTCCTATCTTTTTCCATCTCTTTCAGACTTTTTTTGCCTTCTTCTATCTCTTTGTCTGTCCAACACTGTCTTTCTCTCTCTGCTTTTTTCCTTTCGCTTATTGTCTTTTAGAATCTCTTTTTCTGCATTTTTGTCTTTCTTTCTGCCCCTCTTCATATTTCGTTCTCTTGATCTATTCTCTTTCTGGCTCACTCCCTTTCTTTGTTTCTTTTTTCTCGTTTGTGATGTGACTTCTGACGGATATTTAGTCCACTTGAAGAGCTTAAGGTACAGATTTCATCTTTAATCATCAGGAGTTAAGTGGCGCTCAGGGTCAGAGGTTCAATTCAGTTTCATGTGTATAGCGCTTTTATCAATGGTCATTGTCGCAAAGCAGCTTTTTCGAAATCAAAAGAAAATTATGGAAATGTGTACGAAATGTGTGAGAATATATGTAGATTGTCCCTGATGAGCAAGCTGAGGGCGACGGTGGCAAAGAAAAACTCTGAAATGGCATTTGAAAGAAACCTTGAGAGGAACCAGACTCAACAGGAAACCCATCCTCATTTGGGTGATGACAGATAGCAGGAATTGTATTGCAGTCATACTGTGTGTCAGAAAGCTGGAAGTTCAGTATAGCAGAAAATATTAGTTTAATATTGAGTCCAGTTTGTTATTGGAGGCTCAGGTACTACAACCCTGTAGGAAACTCCAGTCCTGAACGACTGCAAAAGAACTGCAGTATGTACCGGCTGAGGCCAGGACCGTCTTCATGGTAAAGTGGAACCGTCCCTAGTCACCACGCGCATCCCAAGCAGACCACACGGGGAATCCATGTGACGAGATCTCCAACCAGATGCAGGTCACCAAGATGAGTCAGACAGGTCCAGAGGGCAGAGAGGGTCTGGATCACTGGCAGCTTAGAAGCATGTGTAGCTTAACAGAGAGAGACAGGGAGAGAGAGAGATAACAGTTATAAAGTATGGTCACAGTCACAATATATAAGGTGAATGTAGATTTAGAGCAAGCAGGGACTCCGGCAGGACTAACTATGACATCATACCTAAAAGGAAGAGCCAGAAGGAAACACAGACATGAGGGCTCCCTGAGATGTGAAGCAACCCATCAACAAACCGGAGTGATCATTGAGAGTGGGGAAGACAGCATCTAAACATACCAGTTCAGATAGTTCAGTCCCACCAGTTCATAATATTCTACGTCCATGAGTCCCCCAGATCTGCTCCTTTGCCTAAGTCAAATCTATTCACAGAAATGCTTGGCTAAATAAATACATAGCCTAGACTTAAACATTTGTACTGTGTCTGAGTCCCGAAAATTAATTGGAAGACCATAACTTTGGAGCTTTGTAAGAAAAAGCTCTAACCCCCTGCTGAAGTTTTCATAATACGTGGTACTGACAAGCAGCCTGCATCCTTTAATCGAAGTAGGACACTAGCAGTATTTTGGAGATGTGTCCTGTAGCCGGTGCAAACAGTAAGGTTTTACACACACATGCACACACACACATTAATGCTGTGTTGTTTTGAACATGACCGCGTGTGTGTGCGTCTGTGTGTTTGCACATAGGCTCGGCCTTTGATCTGCGGCGGCTCTTGAGCCCGTTTTAACCGCGGTGGTCATGACAACGGCTGCTGCTAAGAATACAGCGGCGTGGAGGCCTGATTTAGACTCGCTTCTAGTTTTATCCTGTGTTTCAGCTGTCCTCTGGCACTGGCTGCTTGCACTTAAAAAAAACAAAAAAAACAACAGAAGCCGCTTAGACGTTCACTGCAAACACATGGCGTTGTTTGTGCTCTAAAACAGCAAACAACAACAATGTGTTGCTAAAGTGTTTCCACGTCATGCCTGTGAAAGTAAAACCTGAGAAAAGGAAAGTGACACAGAGTTACGGATCAAAACTTGGCGATATTTAGACTTTTTAGCTATATGTTTAGAAGCCGCAGCCTTTTTATTGTAGTGTTTGCATTTTTTTCCGCAATTCCGCAAACAGCTTTGCGTCGCACACAGATGGAAGGTGATGAAACAATAAACTCTGCTTTTAGAATGAGCATCAATGTTTAAGAAAAAAGAAAAATTTTGCATTACTGTTATAAAAGTTATAATTAACATAAGAAAAGACCGGGTGACAGATGCAGGAATGCAGGTGTTTTTTAAAGAAAATTAGAAGCGTCAGTATATTTTTAAAATTCACCCAAAAATGGGACGCAAGTGCGTGTATTAAGAGATGGCTGATAAAATAATTTAATAAAGAGAAATAGTAAAGAAATGTATACATGTTCCTGACCTGTGTGTGTGTATGTTTATCGTTATTGTGCATTGAGAAGGCACAGACAGCTGCTTGGACGGTGAAAGCCTCCTGACCCCCGTGTGCGCCCGTGTGTGTGTATGTGTGTGTTACTGACCTCTGTGTTTGCACTAGCCGAGCTGCTGACGCGTGTTTTGCCGAGCTGCTGACGCATGTGTGAGAGGGCAGCGCTCCTGCTCCGGGTGAACGATGATGACACCAGGGCTGCAGTGTGCTCACAAATATAACACTGCAGCGATCCTCACTTACACACAGCGCCGTCCAGTTCTGCATTCTGATTGGTCAGAAGGCGTTGATTAACATTCTATCGCCGCAGCTCCGACAATAGTGCAGGTGCACGTCACAGTTGTGTCTCTGTCTTTTGCTCTCAGTTCTTCTCACCGTTTCTCTTTCATTCTGGCGCTGCATTCTGTCTGTCTTTCTCTCTCTTTCTGCCCTGCTGTCTTTGCTGATTTCTCGTTCTTTATTGTTGCTCTTGCTTTTTCTGTCTTTTTGACTTTTTTCACTCTGCCTCTTTTCTCTCTCTTTTCCCTCGTTTGCTATCTCTACTTTTCTCTTTCAGTCTCACTCTTTCTTTTTCATGCTGTCTTTTTCATCTCTCTCTTTACCCGTTTTTCTTTTTCTATCTCTTTCTGGTTCTTTTTTATCTGTCTTTCTCTTTTATGCTTGCTTTTCTTTTATCTGTTTTTTTTTTTCTTTCTCATTCTGTGTCTCCTTCTATCTCTCTTTTTACCCATCTTTTATTTTGGTCATTTCTGACTTTTCGTTGTTTGTCTCTCTATCTTACTCTTTCTCGATTTCTTTTTCTATCTGTCTCTTTTAGTCTCTCAATTTTTCCTTCTTTCTTTTTCTGCTTTTTTATTCTTGACTCAAATTTTTTGTTTTCTCTTGTTGGTTCTCTTCTGATCTTGATCCCTTTCTTTCTCTCTGTTTATTTTCGTTCTGTCTCATTTGTGATTTGAGTTCAAGGGTTATTTCGCAAGGGTTATTTATATACGTTAGTGCAATCGTTCCGGTACCTCCTTATCGTTTCCATAGCAACAGCTCATTCACAAGGATTAAAGTTGTTTATGTAATGTTTAGGGAAGGAGTCTTCAGTGCCAGGGCGTAGCAACAGTTTGGAGCTGGGAACTTGTTTTCGTAGACATTCCACATCATTATAGGTCATTTGCATATTTTGCGATGTCGTAACTGCAAAAAAAGCTATAGTGCACTAGCAGTAATTGTGTGTGTGTGTGTGTGTTGCGCTTTGTTTTAATTTTTAATTGCACTATATGATGGAGTCTTCTTCTATTTCTCCCATGTGAGAGATATCCCTCTCTCTCTCTCTCTCTCTCTCTCTCTCTCTCTCTCTCTCTCTCTCACACACACACTCTTTATTTATTTCACTCTTCCACACACATTCTCTCTCTCACACACACTATCTTCCGCAATACCCCGTCCTCCTTTTTCATTCTTTCTCTCTCCTTATCTATCCTTTCTCTCTATACCTGTCTTCTTTTCTTCTCTTTTTTCCACCTTTTTCACTCTTATCCTTCCCTTGTGTAGCTGACTTCACTACAGTCATTTTCATTCTCTTTACTGCTTTTTCTCCGCATCTCGTTCTTTCTGTCTCTCAGTTTAGCTCGCTCTCTCCTTCTCTTGTGCTATTTCTTTCTCCGTCTCTCTCTCTCTCTCCCTTGCTTCTCTTTTGCTTGCACTCTTTGACACACTCTCACTCTCCTTGCTCTAACACACACTCTCTCTCTCTCTCTCTCTCTCTCTCTCTTTTTCTCCTTTAACACTCTCTTGTTCTCCCCCCTTCTCGCTCCAGTCGAGCGTTCAGCTCCCGTCTCTATTTATATCCTAGTCCCTCCCCTCCCCTGTCGCTCGGCAGCTATTTCCAGCTCTGTGAAGCAGCCCAGTCTGTTTGTAAACGCCGCCGCTCCGCTCCCTCTCTTTCCCTCTCGCTCTCTCTCTCTCTCTCTCTCTCCCTCTCTCATCACTCTCTCTCTTCGCCTTTCTCTCTCTCTCTCTCTCTCTCTCTCTCTCTCTCTCTCTCTCTCACTTGCCACACACAGCAAGGGTAAGGCGTGGGCAGCAATCTGAATGACCAGAGGACAGGAAAACGGAGGGTGGTTTGGCTTGAGGCTGTGCGTTTGAACGACTCAACTGGTGTTTGATCGACTGGATCAGGACGACAGATCGACGCTGTACCCCCCCCCCCCCCCCCTCCCTCCTCTCTGGCTTTCTCTTGCTCTCGCTCTCTCTCGCTCTGTGACTCGTTCTCTCTAGAGGCATGCAGCCCGTCTCTGGAGTTCCGACAGACTGAACCAGAGACCTCTCCGGACACTTGACAGGATCGTACCAGACAGCGTGCAGATTCTTTGCTTTAGCTTGACCGGTCGCGCGATCATGGGACTAGCGGACAAACCGAACGACTCTCTACTTTCTCAGCATGTTTTAACAGACTAAACGAGGGCACGGCGTTTGGAAATCTGCCTCTTTCCCCCCTCCTGAAGCATCGTCTCTTTATTTTTCCACACTCAAATGCTGAATTGGGTCTCGAACTTGTGCGCGACTCGTCCTCCGTCGGTTTGTGGGCGGTGCCGCTGCCCGGCATGCTTCTGAAGCCGACCGTGCCGGGGCTGTGCGCCATGTTGCAGACCATCTACGAGACTGAATCCTGTTTCTCTTCGGACAGCACGGCCGGCACCAACATGCCCAGTACGGGTGAGTGTCCGGGGCGGGGACTGGAGACCGCAGACAGGGAAAGGGACGAGAGAGAGAGAAAACAGACGGTAGAGTGAGCGAGGTGATGAATACAGAGATGCTTCACAGTTATGTTTTAGTCTGGCTCTGGTTCGCCTTTGAAGTTGTGCGTGTTGGTGTCTGGTTTGTCATGTTGTTGCTTGTTTAGTTTTTTTGTTGTTGTTTCTTTCACACATGGATGAACCGGATGCTTGAACGCTGCCAGATGTTACTGCGACGTCTACGGTAAACTTTTTACTCCAAGCAATATTCCAGACACAAAACTATCTCGTAAAATTCTAATGATGTTCAGTAAAAGACACTTTTACATCCGTCATGATTTTACGACTACAGAACTCGTGACAAGCTACACAGTTACCTCATGCAGTTGTTGGGATTTCTTAGCTAATTATTAACCAGTTATTAACCCGGGGGTGGCAAAGGAATCCGTCAGGAATTTTTTTGTTTGTTGGGAATACAAACGGGGAACACATCTTGTATCCGCCCCCAAAATGGTCATACTCCAAGGTGCGTCATCAGAACGGGGGTTTCCTGGTGTTCGAACTGGGGATTCTTTTGACGTTGTAGAGATGAGCGAGTCCGCACTGTAGGAAGCGACTGTACGTGTATCTGTACACGTGTACCAGTGGTTAAGTTTTTTATTTTAACGCAACTTGTTGGATCATTACACCAAAACCCGCTGTGTTTGTTATCCGGCTTCATGATTTCCGACGTCGTAAGTCTGGATGAAAGCTGCGGGAGGTGAGATACAGCCCTAAACTCGGAGACATCAGGGTGCTTGTTGTTCAATTTGCTTATGTGTTGTGGTTTCGGACGTTAATACAGGTGCCCTGATTTACTTGCTAGACGTAGCTCGGGCTGACATTGTTTAGCGTGCAAATAGCCTGCAGAGATCCATAAATAAATACACCTCGTGCGGGTAATCTTTACTTCATTCTTCTTGTTTTGTAGACGTTGATCCTTGTGTCGGATCGTCCCGATTTTGTTCTAGTACACGTCCAGTTCTAGTTTCTGATTAAACAGATTGGACGACTTTACGATTGGACGACTTTACTTGTTACTTCATCTTTTCTCTCTCTCTCTCTCTCTCTCTCTCTCTCTCTCTCTCTCTCTCTCTCGCGCTCTGTCTAGTTGTTGTCATTTCAATGAAATTGTGATTCTTTTAGACATTTTTTTTTTTTAAAGCTCCAACCTTGACATTTTTATTTGGACTGTGTGAACAGCATGGGACAAATTTAGAAATAAGTCACATGACATTTTTCCTAACAATTTTAGAGTAAAAAGCCCTACATATACGTCACAGTGAGGTTTTCTTAATTTGCTTTATATTAATATATAATGTTATTAAATGATTAGAATTGGTTAATATAACCGAGACTACTACACACCACCGTTTTAGAAATGATGTGACTCGTACATAAATTCACAGATTTTTACATGACTTCAACCAGGATGTTCATTAGATGTCATTTCATGACTTCATGAGTTAAAGTCAAGGATATAGAGCAAGGAACTTTCCAGAACATAAAATGTGGCTGTGGCACCTCTGATAGTGTCTGATACTAAATTTGTTGTTTCGCTGGTGCGTTAAGAAGATCATCATCATCATCCAGTTCTTGATTTGAATTGTTACCACATGTGCATGAATATAACATAAAAGAAAACTTTTACGGTTTCTTTTTAAACTCTGACACAATAGTGGAGCGAGTATTAAACATAAAACCAACTTGGTTTGCTTTACTGTTTTTATTTTAAAATCTGTTCAGATGATTTTTAGATATGATCGTAAAAACATCATGGTTCGTTGTTGAAACATATTGAATGGAGTTGTGCAAATGTAATACCTGCTTTAGGGTTGTACTGACTTGTTCTATCACGTTGTGAAAAAAAAAACGAATCAGTTGAATGTCGAATGTCTAACGCAATAAATCGCATTCATATTTATTAAGCCTAACAAGAGCAACTGAACAGAACTTAAAAAAAAAAAAAATTTAGGTTTCAGTTTCAAACAAAATTAAACAAGTCCTGAACATTAGGATAAAATCTAACAATCTAAAATCGCATGCTAAGAGCTGGCACATAGACAGATAGGAAGGTCAATCCATGCACGTAGTTAAGCATTGACCAGAAGTGCAAATAGCAGCATTGTACAAGTTAAATATCTTCTATATTAACAGTAAGTGAATAGCAATACTATGGATAGAGAATGTATGCAATAGCTATTGAATAGATAACGGTAGGAATGTTGGTTACCTCGCTGTCGATTCAATCTGTGTTGAGTTTTTATAATCATTCCGATTTGATAGTAATATATTTTCAGTTATATCTTGAAAAATTTAAATTATAAACAAACTTGCTGAGCTGCCTGCGTATGTTTAAATAACTTAGAGCGCGCCACCTGTAGGATTACACAGGAACTGGAACATTTTACCACTCTAAGGCAAACGGATATAAATTAATAGTCGATAATAAATTACACTGTGATAATAATAAAAAACAAAAAAAAGTGTTAAATAGCGCTTTGAATCCTAGCTAGACTCAAAATTTGGGCATTGATATTTCCAGGTCGATTTTATTTAATGGTACTGATGTTTGCCTAATTTGTCTCAAGCAGCTATACTGTATTTCTTACAGGTTTTAAAGTGTTAAAACTATTTTAAAAAGTCTCTAATAAACACTGAACTGTTGTGTAACTTGTTCTGTCTGTTTGATTGTTTAAATGTCATGTATCGTATGATGTGATGATCGTTTTGGATTTTTTTTTGTTTCACGCTCCAGTGCCGGTTTTGCAACAACCATACTTAAGTTCCAAAGAGGAACAAGAATTAAGACTCTTGTCAAATGCGAGTATTTGCATATTATATAAGCTGTTAATATATAAGCTGTTAATTATTTTCTAATGTTAAGTGGATTCAAATTGACAAACTCCTGCAGAAAACACTAAGAACAATTTAGAAAGTCCGAATTGATTAAAATTGCTCTGTTAATTTGGTTGACCAACATAAGTACAATTACATTGTTTAAATTGGACAGTTCTAGTGTTAAATATACAGTATAATACGTAATAAACGCGACAAACTTAGCATATCGTGGAGAATAGTTCATTCGTGGTCACGTCTCTCTCACATCCTTCAGTGAGCTGATCTCAGCACCCACAGATCCTTCAGTTTAGATCCTTCTACCTCCTCCCGTACCGTCCATGTGTCACCTGTTTAAATAATGCGAGCACTTCAAAGCGAAGCCGCTTTGCTCTGGCTCCAATCCAAGACCAGATGTGGAACCACCACTGGATTTGGGGTTGCATATCAGGAATACCTTGCCTGTGGTGATCAGTGCGTGAGTTCTATAAATACTGAATCTGAAATGTTGATTGGATAGATCTTCTGAGAACATGATGGGAAGATGCATCTGATGCAGTTTAAACTCAGGCATCAGAAGTCTAGAGGATGAAGAAACTGATGAGGATGAAGATTTTCCCAAAATAGACAACTCGAAGGAGATTTTATTTTATTTTTACTTTTAAATAAAGGTCAGATTTTTTATTTATGTAAAAAAAAAAAAAATCCAAGGACTGAGGTGGAACCGGTTGTACCAGGCGACACGGTCATGTAACCGGTTATTTAAAAGCACCTCACTCAGCAGTGCTCATTCAGCCGTGAAGATTCTGCACAAACTCGCGCAACGTCGAGAGTTCAAACACTCGGGCATGAGCCAAGAGTTAAAAAGCGGTACGCCGTATGGTCAAGAGCTAAAGTTTCACCAATTTCGTGTGTAAAGTGTGTAAATTATTGACTGTTGTCATGGCAACCGTGCAAAATATTAGCCAGTTTGTCACACCTGGGATATTTATAGGCTCTTCAGCTAGAGAAGGTCGTTCCAGATCAGACCAAACTCAAGTTATGAATTGATACGTGAGGAATCAGTCACCTTTAACTCTGATATTCTTCAGAAGGTGTTACTGCTTTGTTTTGGTTCTGAATATGTGATGGAAGTGTACTATTATTATTATTATATGTGATTTGTTACAGTGTCGAAACATCAGTGTAGTTTGGTCACTTTGGGTGTTCTAGCTCCAGGGTTCCATCCTGGGAAGTTTTACTTGTTCTCCTCACGGGTTCCTTAGGATTGTCTGGTTTATTTCCACTTTCCAAAAAAATGTCCTGTAGTTCCTAATCGACCCTTGTGAGGAAACTTGTGCTTATCCATGCGGTGTGTATTCCCGGTCCATCACCAGTGTTCCCATTATCCACCACAGCCCTGACCAGTATTACAAAGACCTTACAGAAGATGAATGAATCAACCTAAGAATCGAATGCAAACTATCTGGTCGTCCCGTTAACCAGACTTTTTCAAGATGTCCCTAAAGAGCCCGGTGTTGTTTGTGCCCGGGATCCACCATTGTTTAAAAGCATGAGGGCATTTTTTGTCTGACTGAGGACCACTGATCCTTTCCTGTTGAGATGATCCAGGCGCTTTAAACAAACCTCTGAAATAATTGAATGATCTTTCTCTGGAAAAAGTCGTATCTTGATCATCTTGTTAGAAGAAACGGGAACAGCCGATCAGATTGCAGCTTGTAAGATCCTGAAGAAGATCCTGTAAGATCATGATCTGTGTCCAGATCAGTGTGCAATAAGTAACAAATGCCTTACGGGCGGAGTTTGAGGCTTAGAGTAAGCAGTAAAGCAGCAGAGTCCAGAGCCAAGTAAGAGCAGGGTTCGAAAAATTTAATGTAGAAAACGTAAGAGTCAGTAAACTATCATTTAGTTAATATGTTAAGTAATACATTTTTTCTATATTTTAAATTTTTTAAACATTTGTTACATGATGATATTTCTTGGTGATATGATATACAATAGAGATGGGGGGGGGGAAGCAATCCAGGTACCTCCCAAGATTCTTTTGTGTGGCAATTCATGTATCGCCAAACTGACTACAAATTTTTTTTTTTTTTTTTAAACATTTTTAAATTCATACTTTTTCATTTGAAATGGTAAAACGATGCCCTTTCTCTATAATCCTACAGGTGGAGCGCTCTAAACTATTCACACACATAATATCGCATAGGGAGGTCCGTGGTGATTTCCCTCCCTACAATACAATATCATTATTGTAATACATTTTTAAATAATATGTTATTTTCTGGAGTTTTCTTTTTTATATTACATTACATTTGAATATTTTTTTATAATGTTGTTACAAACTGACTTAAGGCATCTGATGTAATGTTAAAATCATTTTCCAAAAATTGTCAAAACAAATATAAAAATTGTCAAATGCTGTCAAAGTAATTTTCTATCAATTACAATGTTTTAATAATAATTATTTTTTTAAATAATTTTAATAATTCATGAATCTCAATTTAAAAAAAAAATAAACGCTACTTTTTTTGCTAGCAGTTCGTATTATCTACCCTTACATCATGATAAACAACAATTACATTTTTTTTTTTTCAATATTTTATTGAGGTTAAGGTTTGGGAGGAAATAGGTTTTAACATAAACTATGTCCATAAAAGGCATAAAATGAAATGATGAACAGACATTCTTGTTCAATCTTAGTAGCTCAAAATGATTTATAAATCAGTTTTGGGAGAATATTTCCAGCTCTCTATGTGTACACATTCATGCCCGAGTGAGATTAACCGTGTGCTCACTCGAACCGGGTCTTGGAGTGTGTGAAGCAGGAGATGAACAGACGGCCCTGTGTTGGTGCGGGAGTGTAGCGCAAAGTTACCGGAATAAAGAAATTAGCATCCGTGACGTTTAAATTTAGTGCGACTGATCCAGGATCAGGTGCTCAGTGTGCGGCTAATCTCATTTTAGGATGTGTTAGAGTCTGTAAATAAGCCTCACTCAGCACAGGAAGTGTTTTAATTACACACACCGTCCGCTTATGTAACGCACAGATCCGCGCTGATCTTTATGGATTAGCCACGCTGGCCTGGTGACTGACCGTGGCATCGTTTCCACTCAGACCGCCAGCTTCAGCGTGATCAGACTGTTTGGGCAAAAAATAAATTAAAAAAGGCAAAGGAAATGGCTCTAGCCTCTAACTAACATTTTCAAACCGCATGATTTTAGTAGCATAACTTTTATATTAATTTTTAACAAAAGTGTTATATCTGGTATTTTAAGTGTTAAATTTGACATACAGTACAATATAAATATTTTATCCTAATTTATTAATTTGTTTACGACATTTCTCCAGATTTTTCTACAATACACAACATGCATCACAATATTTACGCTAGCTAGCTAGCAGTTTATCCACAAAACATTAGTGACCCATTAAGGAAAAAGAAAATTCTGATCTTTTTGATATCCTAAAAAAAATTTTTATAATTAAACTTACCACAATGTTGATGTGTTAGTGAAGGTAAAGTCTGAAAAAAACACTATCAATACATTTTGTCATCCAATTAGCTGTTTTTAATAAGTTCTTTCTTCCATTCTTGATTATAATTTTCATCTACTGTATTAATATCCAGTAAAACAGGTTCATCTTGTGTATGATGTCACATCTTGTGTATGATGGTTTTTAACACTCCCTTGAAAAACACACTCGTGCTCACTCACTTCCGCCACAGTTTGTTGCATTGATCAGAGTTTTTGTTTGTTTGTTTGTTTGTGTGCTTTATGAACAATCAATCAAAAGTTTGTATTTTTGGAATCTGAGAGCAGCAGGTACTGAGACTGGGGCCGTATGTAACACACATTCTGGTGTGTGTGTGTGTGTGTGTGTGTGTGTGTGCGCGCTTTATGAGGCCCTAGGACTATAACCTGTTATTCGGGGACCTTCCCAAAGCACACCTGAGAAATCATGCAAAGGTTGAGCCTCGACAAGATTCATTTTAAAAATGAATATTTAGCAAAAAGCACTTATTGAGGATGTCTAATGGTGTGTTGTTTAATAGGCACTACAGCTACAGCACTCACGTAAAACCCAACAGCAGCTACAAAGCGGCGATGACGAAACGCAAACACAGCATGTTAATGTACGGAGCATGTACGGAGCAGGTCTCCTCGTTAGCTAATCTCCTGATAAACCCTGTTACTCCTCGGTCTGATCGGATTAGTGATTTCCACCTGATGTTAATGTTGGCTTTTGGATTGTAACGTGATCCTGAGTGAGTTAAAAGCTGAAAGCCGAACTGGCTGGTGATGGAAACGCAGCCATGGAGACGTCTTTAACAGGACACTGTTGTTGTTTATACGATGAAGCTCTAACTGAAGAAGGTCTAAATTTAGCGTCGCTGTTCTCACCTCGATGTTCCTGCTCTATTACTAGACACAAGGTGTGCTTTATAAATCATTATTTTTTTTATTTTTTTTTGGCCAAGTCCTCAGTGCCTGAACTACACGTTATCTCGAACCCATGGTGGTGTTCTGATATGGTGTATTGTATTTTATTTTTCATTAATTCATTTTTTGGGCTTATTGTCACTTTTTTTTTTTTTTTTTTAAATCCCTCTTATGGAGGTTTTGTTTCCTTAAGTTGCTTTTTTATTTTTTTATTATTTTTTTTTTACTTTTGCAGGTTTCTGTCCATTTTAGTTTGTGATGTTGTTTATTGATTTATGTACAACTAACTTTTACTTCAGTCACCTTTCATGTCACTTTTGAAAGTGTTTTGTTGGGATTTTTACGTTTAGTTTGTTTTATTTTAGGGAAGAACGTGATCTGCTTTCGCAGTTGTAATGTTGCCGCGTCCCCTAGTGCTAGATGTCAGTGCTGCAGCCAGTTCCGAGGCGATTAACGTTCCTCTCGTGCTCTTCTCTGTATTAACGACCCACGTGTTAAAGGCAGGACATCAGTAACACAATGCCGCGACCCTGAATCCTCACGACAGATTTTATGTCTATGATCTATTACGAGGAATTCTGAGAGTCTGATGGCCGTCCCCTGTATTTCTAGACTCGCCGGTGTTTTCATAGAACGCCTTCTGGCTCAATATAGAAATAAATAAATAAATAAATCTATAAATAGGTGAGAGGTGAGAACATCAGCACGGTGCGGCTCCTGTACAGATTCCGCCTGAGACGCTCTGCTGAGACACATATTACACGAACCCCAGAAAGGGGTGGGGGGTGGAGTGGGGTGGATGGGAGGGGGTGTGTTTATGGCATAGAGGCGGGGGTACAACTCCTGGACCTCTTCTTGAGAAAAGCATAGATGTCCAGCAGTCTCAGTATTGTCCATGTTTAGCCCACTAGATTACGTTCAAGACATACCCGTCCTTACTCCCATCTGTGTTCACGCAGATCACATACACATACGAGTGTGTCCCACTAAACATACCACAGTGTTCGTCGACTTGTTTGTTTATTTATTTATTCATTTATTTATTGAGTATACGTGAATTTTTTTTTTTTGCCACTTTTATTGTTTAGTATGTTAAATTAGTCATCTTTTTTAGTAAATCCAGCACAGCCCCAATATTTTTAACCCACTTTTTATCCCTTTTTTATCTATTTTTGTCAGTTAAAATAATTTAAGTGACTTTAAAATTAAAATGTACAAAAATATTTTTATATGATATAAATGCTTTGTAAGAAATTCTTGTTAGCTTCTTATGATAGTTTCAGACTTTTCATTTGTATGTTTTATTTAAAGTTT
>JAQQZT010000023.1:32697562-32710150 GCA_030068275.1 Clarias platycephalus | reverse complement strand
TTTCATTCCGTGAATGTTTTAACACAGCTGAAGTGAAAGCTGCGCTCCTTTTCACAGCGGTACCGATCTCCTGTCTGAACAAGAAAAACACAAATATATACAGACTGAGAAGGAAGGCGTGAGAAAGCCACAGCCTGATGCGGAGGCACCAGCAGCGGCACCAGACTGCGACAGTCTTCAGTGTTCAATCCTCACGAGGGCCACGAACCTGTTGTCGCTTAGGACTCTTTCCTAGTAATTGTTTTTTTTTTTTTTTTTTTTTTTTAAGTTTGTTTTTGTTTTTTTAAACCTAATATGGAAATAACATTAATTAAAAAAAAAAGTAAAACAGAAAATTGTCTCTGATCTTTACCATGTGTTTGGAATTTTAATTAGTGAATCAAACACTTGTGGAAACATCACAATTCTGTGATGAATAAAAAAAAACAACTAATTTCCTGTTTTCCTGAGGTGTGAAGGTGATCACGTAGAAGTTCTCTTCACGCGACACTGATTTGGGATTCTGTGGTTATAAGGTTGATTAATTTTCTACAACAGCAACTCTGCCAGTAGTGCATCTGCAAATCACAGGTTTATATTAAACCACTTGTAATACTTTATCATTTATGTAATAACAGGGTTCCTTGCAGCACTAAAGGTGATATTGTAAGGCTTGAGATGAAGCCTCAGCCTTAATATATCGAAGAAAGCACTATGAGCAGTGTTAAAATGGAGAAATGTGCATTTATCAAGTTTATACTACTAGCCATGTCCCTGTCAGATTCTATTATGTCGTCACTAATTGTCTTTCACAGCAATCAGGTTCAATGAGATCGAACCGAATTATTACCATGTTCGATCAGATCGGATGGAGGGAAGGAGTCTCTGGTAGTTAATAGTCAGAGGTCAAGCTGTAATTATAAACTGATGACGTTCTTGTATAGAAAA
The DNA here is from genome assembly GCA_030068275.1 of Clarias platycephalus. Lineage (NCBI taxonomy): Eukaryota > Metazoa > Chordata > Actinopteri > Siluriformes > Clariidae > Clarias > Clarias platycephalus. The sequence goes on along the minus strand of JAQQZT010000023.1, from coordinate 32,709,223 downwards.
ATATATCAGTAAACTACAGTATAGACAACACTACAATTTACTATAAATATATGAAGAGCACATCATCTGCAAGTTGCCATAGTTTAAGACAAATATTCCCTTTGACGAGGTGGTGTGGGAAAATAATCAATGTCAATCTGAATACATTATGGTGGTGTGTTTTACAGACGTATAAATAAAATTATTAAGAATTTGGGAAACTGAGTCAGAAAGACAGTCGTTTGAGATATGGGCTTGTTTTACAGTTTATGTTCACAGTTCATTTTACAGCCACGTTGTAGTTTATAAATGTGACTTTGATACTATAGAATTAAGTAAAGTAAAATTACATGATATAAAAAGATGCTTTAAATTTTGGAAATAATTTTTTCTAAAATGGCTGCCTGGCTCTGTGGTGGTGACAGCAGCAGCGCCATCTACTGGCCAGCTCCATTAATACCGGTAAAGTACATTTAAAATCTCTGGGAAACTTAGCATTCGATAATTTAACATTTAATATTATTCTTATTTTATCTTATTATTATTATTATTATTTAATAGTATTTATCTTAACGTATCAGGCGTTATTTGTGTACTTGCTCAGCTGTGTAACTCGGTGTTTCGCGTGCCCCGTTGTTTCTATAGAGACAGCGCGCGCGCACGCGTACAGCCTGGCTTACTTCCGGGTATTTTACCTCCCAAACTTTTTACATTATTATTCAATTTTACGGCAAAAAAAAGGAAATACTTTACATATCAAAATATATGTATTCATTTTTATCAGGTAAGTGAGCTGTAAAAACTATTTCGTTAAAAAATGGTAATAACTTGTAAGAGCAAAACCAAGCTTGCTTCGGTTACCATGGCAACCCATGCCGTTTTATAGACATTTTCTTAAAGCATACAGATTAGCTAGATTGTTCTTTATCTCTTTTACATGTATTTATATTGTATAAAACTACCGCTTTATTCTGTCCAAAGTTAAAATTTTCTCTATTATGTGTTTTTCATCTGAATATGAAGTTTGTTTGTTTGTTTGTTTATGACACATTGGTAGCTTGTTTTTGTGCATAGCTTTAAAAAAAAAAAAAGTTTATAATCATATGATTTTAAAGGTGCAATATTCGAAATAGTGCAACACAAAACTCAGCAAATAATACGATCCAATCACACAGGACTCTACCTGCCAATGAGTGAATAGTTTAGAATGCAGAGGATTATAGAGGAACTGCAACATATTAGCGCCTGCAAACATACAGAGCAAATAAAAAAAAATATTTAGAAAAATTAAAATTTTCGTTACACACAAAAGAACCTGTATCGATTTTTCCCCTGATTCTGCAGCTTTGAGTACATAAGTGGAAATGAGGGCGGGGCCAGTGAGTTGTCTTATTTAGCTCCACCCATTTCATGATTAGAGATTTACCGTAATTTAGATTATGTAGATTAGGCTAAGGCGGCACGGTGGCCTAGTGGTTAGCACTGTCGCCTTGCACTTCCAGGGTCCGGGCTCGATTCCTGTCTCTGTGTGCATGGAGTTTGCATGTTCTCCCCGTGCTTGGTGGGTTTCCTCCGGGTACTCCGGTTTCGTCCCACAGTCCAAAGACATGCAGGTTAGGCTAATTGGTATTCCCAAATTGCCCGAAGTGTGTGAGTGTGTGTATGCGTGTGTGTGTGTGCCCTGCGATCGATTGGCACCCTGTCCAGGGTGTACCCTGCCCCGTGCCCTAATTCTCCTGGGATAGGAGCCTGAATACAGGATAAAGCGGTATAGAAGATGAGTAGATTAGGCTAATTGACATTCCCAAATTGCCAATAGTGTGTGAATGAGTGTTTGAGTGTGTGTATGTGTCTAAAAAATTTGGGAATGCCAATTAGCCTAATCTGCATGTTTTTTGGACTGTGGGAGTACCAAACATGGGGAGAACATGCTCTTACTTTCACTATTAAACATAGCCGTGTGTTCTACTGTTGTTGTTCTTTAAAAATTTTTTTTTTTTTTTTTTTTTACAATTTGATTTCACTAAGCATTTAAGTGATCTCCCATCACACTCATTCAGGATGTTTTTCTGACCATATGTCATCCTCGAAGATGATGGTTCTCCACTATCCTTGCAGGTTTTAATCATGTGTTTTACAGTTCTTAATTCTGTTTTAGTTTCACCAATCTCCCTAGTTGTTTTCTTTGCTTGGTGCAGGACAATAATTTGACCCTTCTAAAACAGAGTAACACCTGTCCTACGATCACAGGATATGTCTTCTGACATGCTGAACCTTATTAATCACTGCAGGAAGTATAGAATGAAAGCCTCTTAACTATTTACTTAGTTGAAGCCAGGTGGTGTAAATTGGGACAGAGTATTTTGGAAATTGAATAACATTTCAATACAGTTCCTCACTTATTAAATTCTTGCATTGTCTTTATCCACTTTATGACTGTTTCTGTCTCACTCCTACACTCCCATGGAGGAAAACGACGAGCTCTGCATGTAGCTGGATTTTGCTGTATTGTACTTTCGATACTTGTTAGCAACCTATAGCTAATGAATGGAGCAAATATCAGACACTGAACTTAATGTTAAACTTTCACAACTAATTTACCAGCAGATTAATTGTGCACGTTCTCCAAAGAAATACCCATAATGCTTCACAGAAGACAAGGACTCTCGCCCAGCAAATCCACTCAAACCTGGACATTAAAGGTGACATCTTGTTTGTTATTTATAACACTTTCATTTTTTACATTTATCCTGCGATGATGAAGTATCCAGCTTATGCGGGTTTTCCCATACAGGCCTCACTGCAGGAGCAGAGAGATGATGCAGGTGATGCTGAGGAGCAGGAAACCTCTGAGGAGTGGCTCGATTGGAGGAGCTTGGAGAGTTGTGGCCTCACTCTGTCCCACCTCCTGTCTCATTGCTCTAGTGCTGCTGTGTGAGTCTGTTTACAAGATCTACTGTAACGTTAGGTAGCTAAAATTAAGTGTAAAGCTAACATTGTTGTTCTTCTGCTCAGCCTGGATCTACTAATGTCTATAGACCAGAACGTGACTAAAACTGAGGCATCTTCTGTCTAACTTTCCTACCTGTGTGAGGACCTGGTGCTTCCTTTGCCCATAATTCTGTTCTGTGACTTATTCTTGTCCATTTTTTCATTTCTTCTGTTCAGTAAGCGAATTCTCTGCTGTCCAACACAGGACTTTTAAGTACATAACAGAGTTTCTCTGCCCAAACTATGGCTTTACTTCCTCAGCCTGAATATTCTTATGCTTAAACCGAGACTTAACTAATCCTGGATATTCTTTAGCCCAAGCTGGGATTTCTCCCATCTATCCTCCGTGGGGCTTTCTCTTATACCCTCTGTAGCTCCTTTTCTTTTTAAGCTGGTTCTTCTTCTGCCCATTCAGAGGAGTGATTTGCTCATCACACCAAGGATTCCTCTATCCATTCTTAGGCTTCCTCTGCCTCACCTTGTGGTTTACTACCAAGACTAAGGCTCTGTCTGCTCAGGCCGAGGCTTTTCGCAGTGTGCATGACTTCTTCTCTAATGCTTCCTCTGCTCAAACTGGGCTTTCTTTTGGTAATACCAATTCTGTCCCCTTTTCCCAGCCTTCCATGTCTATTTGGGAAATCTAAGGAATTTTTCTGTTCAAGCTAATGCTTGCATTGCTCTGGAACTTCTGGTGCCCTAACAAAGGATTTCCTTCTTGACGAGTTTGGACTTCATTCCACTCAGCTTTGGGTTTTTGAACCTTAGGCCTGCACTCTGGTGCTTCTCCAAAGTGGAAAGTGCACCACGCATACCACCCTTTTTCTTCTGCCTAGTCGGTGACTTTTCTTTCAGCACCTGACCCTTCTTTATCAAACTAAGGCCTTTTCTGCTGTAGTTTAGACTTCTTCTGCAATGCACAGGGATTCTGTGCCTTTTGCCCAGTCTGAGGTTTCTTCTTTCTAACCTGGGGCTTTTCCCCCAATCTGTAGGATTTTCTTAAGTATTTTTTTTAAGTCTTTGCTCAGGCCATGGTTTGGTCTTCATTGATGTGCCACTTGAGTTGTGAGGTGTCTGAGTATGTTTGTTCTGAATACAGGTCTGACAGAGTGGATGGTGTGGACACACAGCTAGAAATCAACTCCGAGTCCCTCACTGACTTCGAGATGCAGCTTTACCAGTGAGTCACGTCCACCACACACTCACTGTCGAGGAATAAATATTTCTAATAAATGATCCTAATGTTAAATTTTAACGTAATAGTGTTAAAAAGGGGAATAAATGAGCCCTCGTGGTGTTTGCGCAGAGTGATTGAGATGTACCACAGGAGAGTACAGTGGCTGACTCGAGGCAGCAGAAAGGTGAATAACTCAACCTTAATTCCACAGGCTGAAACATGTTACTGGTTCCTCAGCACCATGCTCTTAATGTCTTGTTTGTTTAGATCTTTGGGATGGTGACAGGATCCAGACTCGGAGTTCTAGTCGATTCTTCTGACATGAGCTGCTCTGAAGAAAGGCTCTCGGATCTCCAGCGCCACCTCCTGGTAACAGAGCTTCTTCCACATTTGATTCTTTCAGGTTAAAAAAAAGGAATTTTTATTTTCTTATATTTCAGCTTGTGGTGATTTCTTTCTAAGCTTCTCGTTCAAGAGCAGCTACGCCTGAAGAAGCAGCTGCACTTCCTGGCAATAGGCTCCGAAATTAGCAGACTCTGGGAGAAACCGAGGGACGTTAACCTGAGGAGGTGTGTCTGTGTGTGTATGATAATAAATAAATAAATTTGAGCAGGTTTTCAGAGGGTTTGAGTGTCCTATATATCTCCTCTCCAGGCTGCAGGAGGTTCAGGAGTGGATCCGGAACCTGAGGCCAAGCGGAGGCTGCAACCTGCTGCAGGCTTTAGAGACGATCCGGAGCCACACCCAGCTCGACAGTCTGCTGATCATCCTGAGCTCCTGGTGAGAGGATACACACGCTAGTACTGTATATTACAGTATATGGTAGATACACATTAGGTGTTTATACAAAACTTCTATCATCATTCACTGTGACAACAAAACCTCAACAACCCACCAGGAAAATTTACCTGAAAATTCTTAAACTGCTTCTACTAGAGTGAAGAAGCCCCCCTCCCCTCCCCCCGGAGGTGTGTGTAAAGGAGGCATCGTGACAGCGATAATTTCTGAGCCACTGTACATTCATGAAACTTTACATACTAAATCCAGTTTCTGGTTAGAAAGATATTGCTGAGGATTATTTCATGATGTTGATAATTCTGGTATTTACATTGCACTTTGTAATGAAGCATATATATTTTTTCTTAATAAGGACACAGAATTTCTTTTAAATAAAAAAAATGATCTAAAGATTCTTCTTTTAAGAGATTGTTCATGGTGGAATAAACTAAACTGTTTCAATGGCAAATATTATTAATATTAAATTAATAACTATATTATTTAATATTATTCATGTTTCATTTGAAAATGTATGTTTTGCATAAACCGATTTAAATGTTTGATGTTTCGAATGTCTGGAAAAAAATAGTTTAAAGGATGTCCACAATTACTTTAGATTTTTATAGTTAATAAAATGACCTTTTCTGAAGAAAAGCAAAAAACAGCTTCCTAAATTTCTCTACATGAACTGTAAACAAGTGTTTCATATTTAACCAAATGGTCAATCTAACTACTAAAACGTTTTAAAAATAAACTTTGAACTTTCCTTGCGTGTGTGTGTGCGTGTGTGTTGATGTTCAGTCCTGATCAGGACCCGAATGTTGTACTCTCCAACGTGTCCGAGGTGGTACAGGAGATGTCGCTGTCTGTTCATGTGGTGTCCTATGACTCTTGCAGTCCTGTAGCTGTTGTGAGTATAAAACTGTTAAACAAGTCAACAGGTCAAGTTTCAGAATTCTGATTTGCATTGCTGTATTTTAAAAAATTATACAGCTTGAAACTCTTAAAAAGTACAAGAAAGATCAAACTTGATTAGATTTATACAGACATTTTAGACCATAAGTGACCCTTCAATTTATGGTATGTTTTTCTGGTCTAATTCACACACTTTCTTATAAAGCTGTAATTATTTGCAGCTCCCTGCAGCATCGTTATTTAAAATGAGTACTTTATTACCGCCATCCAGATTTACAATCTTTCAATCTTTATAGGAGAAATATTTATGTTTTAGATTTAATACCAGCACTGTAACCTAATGTATTTCAGCTTTTTAAGATTGTATATATGTCTAATATTGTATTGTTATAATGATAAAGTAGACTTTTATTAACCATAAGAAACATTCATGCTCTTCCACAGGAAGTTGTAAAGAACATCAGTAAAGTCACAGGAGGGAGATTTCACCTCTTTTCTGCTTCACTGGTAACAAGAATTAAATCAACTAAATTGTTTCTAGTATTGTTTATGCTGGATATTAAAGGTCCCATATTTTACTTTTTTCTGGTACAAGTTAACACAGGGCTCAGATCACCTCTAAAGTGTGCATGTGTGTTAATGCTCCAGCTGAAATAACCCTAAAGACCATGCAATGTTCATACCTCACACTGCATCTGTCCCAAATCTGTTTGAAATGCACTGTCTATGTAAATAAGCTACTCCTGAGCCATGACCCCCTGCAAACAAGCAACAAATTGGTGGACGGGATCTTCTTTTATGAGGTCACATTAGGGCGAAAAATCCAATTTGTTTGGTCTTGCCAACTCAAACAATTGAAAATGAACAAAAAAATCAGGGAATATTTTTTCCCCCTTACATGACTGTTTAAACATGACTGAAAAAACATGACTGAATTTTGCATAATAGGTGCCCTTTAATGTGTGTATATGTAACTGTGTGTGTAGGGTATAGTGGACAGCAGTAGTGATTTGGAGCGTCTGTGGGCTGAAATTAAAGCCGCAAGGGATGTTCTTCACAACGTTCAGGAAGTATGGCGGTGCGGGCGACGAAACAGCACGCCGGTGTCGATCGTTTCAGAGGTGATGCAAAAATCACAAGAGACACATCAACAAAGAAAGATGTTATCGTATAATGGCAGATAAACAAAACGCAAAAACATATACTTATCAGGTAATTCCTCCAGCCACTCGTATATGTCCCTAAACTCACCTCGTTGTCATTGCAGATCATGACAGATTTGGACTGTGTGTCTCTGTCTGATCCGGACTCTAAAGCCCAAGCCTCCCTGTGTGTCCAGCCTGCAGGTCCTCTACCGTACACCTCTGCTGAGTGGCTGAAAACCCATGGCCTGAGAGGTGTTAGGATCCTAATATTCAGACTTCATACACAGTTCACCTTCAAGAGGACACAAATGATTAAATTCCTTGTGTCTGTGCTTATAAATTAGTCCCTAAGCTTTAATGTGACTGGCTGATAGCTGGAGATTATGTAATTATGTACTGTCGCATTGATCTGTACCAATTTAATGCTTTTCTGTTTGTAGCCAAGAAACTGAACGTGTACGATGTGCTGGCTCCTTATGTCTACTCTCCACTGGAAGGCTTCGTCCCTGTACTGCGGAAGAACGTCAAGTCAAAAGTTTACGAGGTCTGTATTCTGTATACTGTACAACACCATTTATTGGCCTTGGGATGAAGGAGCAGGAAGAGAAGCTTGGTTGTTCTAAGAGTGTCAGAAGGAGCTTTGTGCTTCTCAGGATGGCAGGAGGTGGAGTTTTTTTTGGTCTCTTGATGGAAGGAGGGTGGAGCTTTATACTTTTGTGGATCACAGGAAAAGAAGCTTGGTGGTCTCTTCAGGGCAGCAGGTGGGGCCTTGTGGTTCTTGGGTTGGAAGGAGGTGAAGTTGTGTTCTCAGAATGACAGGAAGTGTTGCTTTGTACTTTTCTGGATGCCAGGACGATGGGCTTGTGGGCATCAACATGGCATGAGGAGGACTTGTTAGGCATCAAGATGGCAGGAGGAAAAATGCATAGTCTCTGGATGGTAGGAGGAGCTTATTGGTTTCTGGATGGCAGGAGGAGGAGGAGGAGTTTGTTGATCTCTTGATGGTAGGATGAGGATCTTATTGGTTTCTGTATGGGTGGAGGAGGAGCTTGTTGGTCCTTGGATGGCAGGAGGAGGGGCTTTTTGGTTTCTGGATGGCAGGAGGAGGAGCATGTTCGTCTCTGAATGGCAGGAGGACAGGCTCATTGGTCTCTGATGGTAGGAGAGGAGCTTATTGGTCTCTGGATGGCAAGAGGATAGACTTATTGGTCTCTGGACTTCAGGAGGACAGACTTTTTGGTCTCTGGATGGCAGGAGGACAGACTTTTTGGTCTCTGGGTGGCAGGAGGAGGGGCTTCTTGGTCTCTAGATGGCAGGAGAATGAGCCTTGTTTGTCTCTGAATTACATAAGGGGAACTTGTTGGTTTTTTAGTGGGAGGAGGAGGAGGTTATGGGTCACAGGATGACTTGTAAAATGAAAGGGTTTGAATTTATTTTACTGAGAATTGTAACTCTTATTTCTCATTTTTTTCAGAAAGCAATGGTGCAGTTCGAGTGGAACAACGGCACAGTGAAGAATCTGCATGTGGATCTGCCCCTGCTGCAGAATTATCAGGTAAAAACCAGAGTCATAAATTCTCTATTATCTTATCATCTAATAGCTCTTTCTCTCTCTCTCTCTCTCTCTCTCTCTCTCTCTCTCTCTCTCTCTCTCTCTCTTTTTCAGAGGCGGCTGCTGGAGGCTGAGTGTGTGTTGGAGGACAGGGTCATGTGGTTAAACAGTACCGGCAGCAGGCAGATCTGGGGAACAGTGTGTGAACAGAGGCAAGACGCATTTCTAATATCTAAAAAAAACAGATTCCACCTTTAAACCACAGTGCTGTGGAATTCTGGATTGTGATTGGTCAGTGTTGATTAATTCTCTGTAACAGCAGCTCTGACAGTAGTGCAGCTGCACATCATCAATTTTATGATCACAATCATCAATAGCCTAATCAATGCACTCGTTCTCTTTGAACATAAGTTATTGTTTCTATAGTAACCTCTAATACACAGGGTATTGTGCACCTGGCGCCCCACATAGCGATCTAAAATTATAGTGTGGAAAGTTTTATAAAGTTTATTCAACATTTAAGATAGGAGTCTCCTGTGTCAGTACTTTGCAACAGTCAGAGGTATAGCTGTAACTTGCTTTTTTCGACATCTCCACGACAGAGGAGTTGATGGAACTCTGTGCTTTCTTCTGTATAGCGTGCAGGTCCTGCTGGACATGTCCGACATGAGCTCTCATCACCAGCTCCACATTCGGCACGCCGTCCGACTTCTGCTGCAGGAGCAACTTCCCAACACACACTGCTTCAACATTATAGCGTGATTACGATGTTTTTTATCATTGTGTATACACTTTAAAGGGTTGTTTAGGTTCTGTAGCACCCTTATGGCTTCTTAAACAGTGCTTAGTACTTAATGTCGTGCATGAAAAAAAATGATACTGTCCTGTTCACAGGTTTGGATCAGATGTGAAAACATGGAGAGAGAGAACAGTCTCCTCTAATCACCAAAACCTTCAAGATGCTTGGGAGTAAGTGGTAGTGGTGGTGATGATGCGTTGCCTCGAGGAGTATGACCTTATTTTTTTTCACATTAAGCAATAATTACAGTGTGTGTGTGTGTGTGTAGGTGGGTTCAGGGACTAGAGTGTGCAGGGCATCGTAACACACTGGCTGCTCTCAGACATGTCACGGAGACCGAACCGCACACCGACTCATCTCTCACTGGCGGAGTGTATCTACTTACAACCGGCGCTCCGGATCAGACCAGTGTAAGAGCACACACTCCGCATCGAGATCCCACAACCTAATTTACAAGTGTAATTGGATAAACTAGTTATGTAAAAATAATAATCACTCAGTCACTCATTGTCTACACCGCCTTATCCAGTATTCAGGGTTGCGGGGGGTCTGAAGCCTATTCCAGGTGACTTAGGTAGCGAAGCGATCTATTGCAGGACACACACAATTACACACTCATTTACATACTACGGGCACTTTGGGAACACCAATTTGCCTAATCTGCATGTCTTTGAACTGAGGGAGGAATCCAGAGTACCCAGTGGAAACCCACCAAGCACGGGGAGAACATGCAAACTCCATGTACACAGAGATGGGAATCGAACCCAGAATAATAATTATAATAATTATATTAAAATAATTTGCTTTCAAAAGGCAGAAACCGGCTTCTGCAAATTTAATACCTGCCCTTCAGGTGTATTAATGTGCATGCAAATTTCTCTTCATAACATGACTTTCAGTCTGCATTAAATTATTCCGATGTTATTTAATTAATCTATTTGCACTGACTCCGCCCTCTGCGATGCAGTTATGAGTGAAATGGCCCAAATTGTTTTAAATTCGTTAAGGTGAATGTGCTAAAAACAATGTTATTCTATTCATGTAATGACACAATCTTTAAATTTTCATATGATTTATACCTAAGTAAATTTAGTAGAAGGTTGTTAGATGAAGGATGCTAAAGTGATTACTTATTTTTTACTTGTCTGCTGGTCACATCGGGCACCCGCACTGAGTAATTAATGTTTTCTTTCGATTACAAAACCAACACCACTGTTAATACTAATGACAAAAAACCCTGCATGAGCTAATATGCTCAATGCTAACTAGCTATCACTATCGTCCATTAGCAATATGTCGCTTTCTGTGAGCTGTATTGTCCAGACAAAATTCATTCCACCACAGAGCCATAATCCCGCTTCGATAAACATTTTTGTTTAAGCGTACTTGTTGCTGATGTCTGTGTGTGTGTGTGTGTCCTCAGTCGTCCGTTTCTTCATATGTGGCCGAGTTCTGCACTAGTCTGCGGATTCACGTGTGTCTGTTCACCAGAGAGGACGAGCCGCTCCGGTGCTCATCGTCATGTCACGTGTCTCATGCCAAAGTCGCTCTTTTTCTGCGCAACCTAGCACACAGTGCTAAAGGCCGCTTCCACTGGATCACAAACACAGGTAATGTTTCATTTTTTGAAGAATACACTTTGTGGGTGGATGTAAGCCGGAGTATTAGCCCCATTTCTTCATTAATTGCATTAAATTATCTAATTTTAACTGTTACAGAAAATGTAGAGGATGTGACCTTTAAGGCCACAGTGTTTCAGCTCATTCAAGCACCAATTAAATGTGTTAAGGTTCATAATTACTTGGACTTGTTTTTGTCAAATAATACAAATAGTATTATAACAAATAATAATAATAATTATAAAAAATAAATAATAATAATAATAAAAAAACTGGAGAAAAATAAACTAATTATGATATTCACCCAAAAAAGTAAAATAATGCCTATCATAAGTATTGTAAGACTAAAAATAACTAAACATTCTGATTGTATAACAGTATATTAAGTAAGGAATAAAACATACTGTATAATGCTGTTAATAATCAACAGTGTATTGGTAGAGGTGAAAGGTACTTAAGTACATTTACTGCATTACTGTGCTTAAGTACATATTGCATATTTTAATATTTTTACTTTGCATGAGTAGTTTTGTAAGTGGGTGCTTTGTCCTTTTACTCAGAGGTGGAAAGAGTAATAAAATTTTATACTCAAGTAAAAGTACTGTTACTTTAGTGAACTTTTACTGAAGTACCAGTAAAGTTACCCTTATAAAAATATACTCAAGTAAAAGTAAAAAGTAGCTCATTAAAAATTTACTCAGAGTAAAAGT
>JAQQZT010000023.1:32676557-32689327 GCA_030068275.1 Clarias platycephalus | reverse complement strand
ACCTTGCATACATGTCAACCTGTTTTAAGAGACTCATTAAGCAATATTAGCAACCTTTAAAATGGCATAATAGGGGCACTTTAATGGGTCGGACAAAAGTGTGGAATTAATCATTCAGGAATTATAGCCATTTTAATACACACACTTTGTGGGGCTCATAAATAATGGAACAACGACTGACAAGTATGTTCATGACCAGGTGTGTCCCATTCCATCATTACTCTGTGACTAACCACACAGATAAAAACCTGGAGGTAGTCTGAGTGTTAAATTTGCATTTGTTAGCTGTTCACTCAAACTCTCAACAGGAGGTCCAAAGAGGTACAGTATGTATGCAAGTAAAGGAGGCCATCATTAGGTTATATATATATATATATACAGTATACTGTAAATAAATAAATCCATCAGAGAGCGATAGCTAAACACAAATACAGTGAGGTACATTCTTACAAAGAAGCTCATGAACAGCAGGAGGCCTGGGAGACCACAAAAAAAAAACTAATGCGGATGACAGCAGAATTCTGTACATGGTGCGAAGAACCCTTTCACAACATCTAGCCAAGTCATTAACTGTCTTGAGGAGGTAGATGTGTCATTGTCAAATGCGCTAATTAATAACTAGGCGTGCCCTGCTCATTTAACCTCAGGTTAAAACTTTATTCTTTGGGCTGGAATTGAACTGAACTATCATATTTTACGATGCATTAAATACTGCCTACTGTGTATTTTTCCCCATATGTTTCAACAAAGTTTTGGCACCCCCTCTCTACAAAGCACAATTTGACTTTTTTTTTTTTTTAGTTTAGCATGACTTAAAATCTTCCTTTGTGACTTTTGTTGTGTGTGTTTAGGGAAACATTATTGGTGAAGAATCCAGAAGTTGTCAACACGAAGTAAACGAATCAACATCCACTGAAGCCTTTTAATTTTTTTTAAAATCTTGATTCACATTTACTCAATAAAGTAATCTGTCTCCACTTCCCTGCTGTGTTAATTTAAAATGTACAATGCAGTGTATCTCTCTCTATAGGTGGATAAACACACAGTAATCTTCAAATGTAACTATAAATCAATAAAGGTAAATGCAGCATATTTCTAAATATGTTCTTACATTATACTGAAGACTCTGACTTTGTAATGTTTCAGTTCTAATAAAGAATAAAACAAATTATCTCTTTTCCTTGAGTGGCCGAGGTGGGTGTAAATATTTTGTGTATTACCCCTGTATAAACTGAATCGTGCATATGTGTTATTTGTGGTGAAGATTATTTTTCTCAGTGTTGTCACATATCAAACACTGCCACCTTTAAAAAAGCTTTGGAGACAGAGGGGGACTAAAACATCATTCTTCTCCTTGAAGACAGATTGACAAAAAGGCAAAGGCAGAGACAGTGGGGTGGGTGATGCTCTTTTTTTTGCCTCTAAAGGTTTACCTTATTGACTATCCAGTGATTACATTTGAAGCCGCAGGTGAATTGGTGCCTTTCGGTCTCTCTACAATTGACAGTCAATTCTCAGGTAAACAGTCTCAGATAGAATTACCTCATTTAATTACTGGAACAGTGGAATTACTGTTTTATAGTAACAGGTCTAATTTTAAATCGCAAATTATTGTGTAAAGGTCTCAGGTGTAACTGGAAGTGATTTGGTCTTCTGCTTTCTGAGGATTACGGTAACATTCTCAGGTGAAACTAGTGATGATGTGCTGTTCAACCACCTTCAAAAGTTAACAATAAGTGTCTCAGATAAAATTACACATATTTTTGTCCTGCTCTTGTAGGTTTATGGTAACAGAATGAAATGAAATTTAAATGTTAATGGAAGCAATTTCAGGTGCTTTTACAGGTGCACTGGTTCTAAGCGGTTTAGCTATAGTGTACTGGTCTCCTGTTCTCTGAAGTTTAAGGTAAAATTCTCAGGTGATTGCCTTTTTTGAAGGCTTTATGGTAGTGCTGTAAAGCTGCTAGCTGAGTTTCTGTACTCCTGCTCTCTCAGGTTTACGGTAACAGTATGGAATGAAATTGCAGTTTCCATGTTTTCTATACATGGAAACTGTAATTTCCATGTATAGAAAACACATGGAGATTAACAGTAGTGGTATCAAGTAAAATTATATTTTAGGTGTTCTGTTCTTTGAGGTGTATGGTAAATCTATCAGTGAAATTTCAAGTGCATTGGCCTCCTATTCTCTAAGATTTACGGTAATAATACCAGGTAAAATCATACATGCACTGGTCTTATTTTCTCTGAGGTTTATGTCAACAGCGCCAGGAAAAATTACATTTACATTTAGGCACTTGGAAGATGTTATTATCCAGAGCGACATTACAGGTGCGCTATTCTCATATTCTCTTATGCTTACGGTAGCGATACCAAGTAAAATTACATGTTCACTGGTTTCATCTTTTTAGGGGTTTACAGTAGAAGCGCAATGTAAAATTGCAGCATACTTCTCTGAGATTTAAGGTAGCAGTACCAGGTAAAATTACATGTTTTCTGGCCTCCTCTTCTCTTATGTTTAGGGTAGCAGCACCAGGCACAATTACACATGTCTCATATTCACTTAGACTTACTGTAGCAGTAAAAGTAAAGGTAAAATTACACGTTTAATGGTCCCTTATTCTCTGAGATTTACGGGAACATTCTGAGGCGTTCACTTTACCGTAGCGCTTTAAAGCTGCCGGGTGAGTCTGGGTGCTCGTGCTCTCTCGGGTTTACGGTAGCAGTCTCAGGTGAGGCGGCAGGTGATGGACAGGCGGGGATGTGAACCTGAGCCGGGGGCCGAGGCGCGATACAGATGATGGAGAAGGCGCGGCGCGCGTGATGTGAAGGTAGAACTCTTAATAACTCTCATAAGACATCTTTATAAGTTTATCAGAGAACCGCGTGTTCAGATAAAGTCCTTGTTTATTTAGTATTTTATTAATTGGTAATGTGATACGAGTGTGGTTGTATTTCAGTGTTTATTCTGAGTGCAAAACAACAACGATTTACTGTATAGTGTGCTCGTCAGAAAAGCATTTAAACAAAGAATTATTGCTATAAAAAGGAGGTTTAGAACATTAGATTTTAACAAAATGTGAATTGTAAGTATGCAGTGTTAAGCAAAATACATTACTGTAACAATTTATCATTAATATTATAAATGTTATAATTGTTATTATAATAATTATAATAAATATTGATAATAAACCTCTCAAATGTTAGGCTGTGAATCTGTCATATAAAAGGAAAAACAAGAAAGAGATTACCACATGATGGACTGGAGTCTACTGTGTTATAGTTTTAATTCAGTTTTTTTGGTCGTGAGCATCGACATGTCCGTTTATATGAGCTCAGTAATTTAGCCATAAGCAACATTGTACAATGTAATTCTATAAAGCAAAGGTTACTGATAGAAATGTCATGTTGCAGTATTTCTGAAGGTACAGCAAATAAAAGTATGACAATATTCATGTGGAATTTCCTTCAGAATCACTAAAATATCTATCTATCTATCTATCTATCTATCTATCTATCTATCTATCTATCTATCTATCTATCTATCTATTTCAGTTATTAAGTTTTGGTTTTGATGGGAAAAATAACACTTTCCCCTTATTTTGTCCAAAACTAGTAATTTTTTTTGTACTCATCTGTGAGTAAAGTATATGAAAACGTAAGATGGACGCTAGAACTGGACATTATGATGATATTTTCATATTTCATTTTTGAGCTATACAAAGAAGTAAATAAAAATTCTGATTACTGGATGTTAGTAAAATTCAGAGGATAACACGAAAACCATGAGAGTGTACTGAGTAAAAATCTGTAAAATAAAGAACAGTACAAGTTCATGCAGCAACCACACAGTGTAAAATAGACCTAAATATACATAATATACAGTACATGTAATATCTCCAATACCCACAATTTATATATTATACTGTATGTTTATAGATTAAATATAAAGTAAATTAGAAAGTGTATAGTAGAAGTTTCAGGGCTGAAACCCTATCATATTGTTGCAGTTGTATCTTTACATATCAGAAACATGTTGTAGCAGTTACTGGTCTTGTCAGATATTAATTTGTATATTAAGTACAGTGGCAGCTTGGTGGTACTGGGGTTTGAACTTGAGAGCTTCTGATCAGGTCAGTTATAACAAGAATTCTGTGGCATTTTAATGCCATTTTCTTTTTTTTTCTTACTTTGAATTAATTATGCTCCCATTGTTGTGTTGGTGTATTATCAATAAAACCTCGGTTAAAAATGGAAACCTTGGAGAAATGTTAAATCCAGCACCATACAAGTTCTCTTTATATCAGTCTGACTCTGGGAACTCTTACAAGGTTTATACAGAACCTGTCCCCCCCCCAACACCTTTTTTTTTTCTCGAAAGGTAAAAATTATGTTACCTTTAATTATTCAATAAATAGTTAATTAAAAAATTCTTAAAGATTTCTTACATTTCTTTAAATTTTTTTTAAAGACTTATTAAGATTAATTTCTAAAGCAAAGTGTAAAGCTTTCATCTGTAACATTGAAACATTGTAAGTCTAGAAAGTTTTTTTTTTTTAATTTAAGTTATGTATAAAACTCATACCTAGTTATTTAATGTTCTATAGGAAAAATAATTAAAGTCGAAATACTTTAGAAAGCTAGAACCTTTAAACGTTTAAAGGTCACATGAGGATGCCTAGTTTTCTAAATCATTTGTATTAGTATGGGTTCTCAGCTTGAACACCTTATGCTGGTGGAACACTCCATGTTCTGGTTCTCCTTTAAAAAGTTGGAAATTAAAAAAATATTTTTAAATCAAAAATTAGATTTTTTAAATAAAACATTTTAGAGAACTAACAAAACTATTTAGTAGCTATGTAATTTGTATGTTTACTGGTTTCATGGTTGAGAATTCACTACAGGATGATTGATATTTTACATATCCATGTGGTTTTTTTTGTTTGTTTGTTTTGTTTTTGTGAAAATTTGTCCATTGTATCAGACATATTTGTGGAGATAATCAAATCCACATTAATTATGGAAGCGGGTGATGGCGCTGGTCTCATCTGGCTGGCCAGTGTGTAAGGAATGTCCAGCTTCACCTGTGCCACTCAGTGGAGTGAATTATGCATCGATTGCCTCGCTCTGAAGCAGATCTGTTTCACACACACTCTCCTTTTTCTTTGCCCTGGGTTCCTGGGTCTCCCTCAAGGCTGACTGTACATAGGAGGCATCTGAACCTGGCTGTGCATTATGAAGGAGAACGGGTCCTTGTGTCAAGTGGAGCAGCTGCCCCATAGGTGCCTACTAGAGCCTGGGTGCCACTCCCAGAGCTGCAAGCGCAGCGGCCGGATGTCCATCAGCGCAGGTGTTCGAAACAGAGCCAATGGGGCCGTTAAGGCTCTGTGCAACGACCCCGAGTGCGGCACCTCCGTCAGGCTGGAGAGCGCGGGGCAGATCCAGAGGGGTGGACGAGGTGAGAAGGTGTTGGTGACCGGGGGTGCTGGCTTCTTTGGCTTTAGGCTTGGCAAGGCCCTGGCCATGCAGGGCATCAGTGTAATCCTGCTGGATCTGCATCAGCCACGGTGGGAGCTTCCAGACGGAGCAGTGTTCCTGCAGGTAAGCAAGGCTACAATACACCTTTTTGACAATAAGATTTGGAAGAAGATTGTTATCCAGCAAAATAGAAGAAATACCAAGCATGACCTACTATACTGTATATAAACTTGTGTATATGTTTCAGTTTCTAAATGCTTGGGCTTCAGTGATATTAAAATAGTAGACAGACATGCTCTCATCTGGCTCTCATTCTATTTGATAGATTGACACCAAGACCAAGAATAATAGAGATTCTCCATAGACTAAATATTGTAAATGTGGTGTCCCACAAGGTTTTGTTTTAGGCCCACTATTATTCTCACTTTTTTCTTGGACGTGCAAATAATAAACATAACATGAGCCAGATCTAGTCTGTTATTCTGGTATAACTCTAGATGCTGGTTGATCATCAGCGCCCTGGGTATAATTAATATAAAACTGCTTATAATCATTCGACAACGAAGGAAATGTGCAAACCTGACATGATGCTAAGAAACTTGCATATGATGTTTGTATGGACAGAACCACTGTAACCTGTCAGCTAATTCAGAATGCAACAGGACAAGAAAGCCAGAACTCATTGCCCCAGGTTATTTCCAGCTACTGTACAATGGCTGCCTATTATGTTCCACACTGATTACGAAAGTCCCACTCATGACATTCGAAGCTCTGAATGGTTTTAGCTTTGGCTTATCTTGCTTAACCCCTCAAGCAGTATAGCTCATTCTCACCACTTACTGTACTTGCCAAATGTCTTTTATTTAATTTTAAGACACAGCTTGGATAGTAGATTTTTTTTTACATTTTTATACAGACCTCACCCTGCAAAAATCTTAGCCTCTTCTCAAGTGAACTATTCTTGATTCTGGCCAAAGATATCTAACATTTCTTAAAATAAGATTACAACAAACAAAATATATTATTGTTAAGCTTATTTCTAGTCAAAATAAAATTACAAGTGAATAAAGGGCCTTTTTCTACTTGTGGATAATTTTGCTCTTTTTTTAAGAATTTATTTCTTGAAATTATATTTTTTTATTAGGTTTGTTGTAATCTTTCTTGTAATTCTTCACATTTCATACAAATTTTCATTATTTTTTTATCATGTAAAGCTGCTTTACAACAATGACAATTGTCGAAAGTGCTATACAAATAAAATTTAATTGAATGGAATATTTCACCTAAGATGTCATTTTTTTACAGTGTAGACTTGCTCATCATATTCCAGCTAACATTGGTAATGACTGATGGGTGTCAATAAAACAAGAAATTGAATTTTTTTTTTTATTTCTAATTAAATATCAGAATTTTTTATTCTTTAATTTGATATCTATACAGATTAATCTTACATTCATCCATTCATTTAGATCTAATAATTTTTCATTGCTCTACTCAAAGTTGGCTCTTGGACCAATGCTGGAGAGCAAAAGTTTTCACACACTAAAGAAAACAAAGATTTTCATCTTTCACATTTACATAGAAATAATTTTAACCAGATATGGTTTTGTATTTTTTTTTCTCTTACCATCAGACTTTATTAATAATAAAATAATTTATATTAAGATACTATAATGTTTTTTTTCCCCGCTGGCATTTTTAATACTGTCGGCGGGGATGTACTGTATATCAGAAATGCAGCCACTAGACCGTTACATTACTTTAAAGAACATACACTATGTGTAAAAACTAGCCTGTGGCAGATGACGGGGTAATGAGCGCTGGTTTTCGGCCCGTGGTAGCCTAGACCCGGAGAGAGGGGTGTGTGAGCGGTGCAGGGCAGCTGGGTGAAACAGAAGCAGCACGGTGCCAGGTGTGGAGCAGGGCAAGAGCGCAGCTTCGGGTTTCAGGACCATGGTTTAATGACCCCGTTCCTCCCTGATGCACTCAGGTGTCACAGAGGAAAGAGTTAATATATAAAAGGAGTCTGGTTGTGGTGTTTAAATTGTTATCTAACTTGTACAGTATGTATTTTTATGTAACGTGTAATAATTAAATGTATTAAATAATTATAAAATGTATTAAATAATTAACCCCAGCGATACTTCTATACTGTAGCAGGATTATAAATCATTATAGTATACAGTTGAAATGGGGGCAAGTGTTCACTGGACTGAGCAACAGTACATTTCTTAATGATTACAGTAGAGCTCTTGGGTAACTTTACCCTACTGTATCTACACTAGACTTTTTGGATAGTGTGTATCATGAGTGTGTGTGTGTGTGTGTGTGTGTGTGTGTGTGTGTGTGTGTGTGTGTGTGTGTGTGTGTGCAGGGCGATGTGCGCGACTATGACACCCTGTTTAAGGCGTGTGCCGGAGTGGACTGTATTTTTCACACTGCGTCCTACGGCATGTCAGGACCAGAACAGGTTAGTACACAAGATCACAAACAACATCACCAAATACTTCTTCTGTAGGGTTAATGTTACTTAATGCAGTCCATCTGTTGAGCTGGACAAAGTATTGGGTCCCCCCATTCATTACTGACAAGAGACCACTATAGGAGCAGCACTGAACTGGTATTACCTGAGTGATGAGTGATAATAAGTGGTGAGCATGAGTGGTGTTAGATGGGAATTTGAATACCTCAACATCACTACTGGTTTTAAAAAAACAGCCATCCGGCTAGCCAAGATGATGATAATTGTCTAACGCACAAAATGAGGCTTAGGTTCTAAATTCAAGCACTTTGAGCAAGAAATAAAGCAACCAAATGTTTGTAGTCATCGAACCACCCATAAGTCCTTGTTGAACATCCCGTTCCAGATGTTCTCCCTCTTTCCACTAGATGTTGGAGCAGGCTGTGGGAGTTTGTTTTTAATCAGATATTCCTTAAGAGCATTAGTGTGCTCAGGTGCCGATATTGAGATGTCAAGATGGCTCCAGTTCCTGTTCATCCAAAAAGTGATGGTTCAGTGGGGTTGAGTTCAGTTATTGCAGGAATCTCAAGATCTTCCACTGTAACACACTCTTAACACACACTTGGAGCTGGGCTTAATGGATGACAGGGGTGTCATCATGCTGGAGGCGTCTTAGTTATCTTAGAGCTTTCTACATCCTAATTAAAGAGGTGTTTGATAGCTGGTTGAATAGCAAGGTTCATTTGTTGCTTTTATCATACAGGAACTGGTATTATTTTCTCTTTCTCATTTCTTTAGCTCAGGAAAGAGCTGGTGGAGTCTGTCAACGTCGGCGGCACCAATAACGTCATAAACGGTGAGCTAGTCTCTGTGTGTGTCTTTTTTTTATTTTAATTTTTTTTATAGTTTCACTAGTAGTTAGGGAACAGCCGAAAGTCAAAGAAGATAGTTTCACTAGTAGTTACTCAATTAGTCTAGATCATACATTATGATACAATTAATGTTCACTGCATGCTCAAAGGGCTGTTTCTGGATGATTTTTTAAGGCCGATGTTTAAGATGTCTACATTTCCCAGTGAGACATGGTTGATGTCTATTGTGGTTTTGCACAAGTGCTACTTTTGCTAACAAGTGCTGAAATGTATTTTGACAAAGTACAGCACTATACAAGTAGTCTCTGACTTAGGAACATTCAAGTTACGAATTTCCGCAGATATGAACGGACCACGGTTCTGCGAACATTCATACATCCGAACAAATCACTGAAGTAGCGGAAGAAATGAGTCGACCTCACTGGTCTCAATTAATCAGTCCGGGAGTGCGATGATTGAAAATGGTTGTCCTGTAATGCTGTCCTGATGGAGAATAATCCTAATTTCTGAAAATTCTCAACAAAACAGAGTTCATAGTCCAACACAGTGGAAAATAGTTCTGAGACAAAATGGCGTCCTGGATTCCCATCACATTTTCATGGTACAGAGACAGCACTGTTACATTTGACGTGTGAGATTCCTTTCCTTAGGCATGGATACGTTTTTTGGCCAAATGATGGCAGTGGGGAAAGGGGACGGAGATTTAGTCAAGCGGATTGGTATGATTTACATTGTATATTTGTGTGAAAGGCGTAAAAGACTCGCTTCATCCGACAGACTTAAGAACAAATTCGACTTATGAACATGCTCCTCGAACAGAACTTGTTCTAAGCATTCATTTGTTTCCATGTTTCCATGGTCTGATGGTCCCCAGATTTACATGACATATTTATATGAGCATGGCAATGAGCCCTATGTTCCCCCAGTCCTAGGGTCCAGTTTTCTGCTTGCTAAATTTACTCAGCTTCACATATTTTTCTAAACTCATATAGTGCAATTTGCATTCTGCTTACTATACAGTACATGGCCAGAATAAATATTATCCTGGATAATATGAACAATATTTGGAACAAATCCTACAAAGTTAGTTAGCTTTAGCGCACTGTTTCCTATGTTACTTGGTTCCAGTTTTAAAAGTGTGTGTTTTAAAAGTTACCTGCTAGCACTGTTAGCCTAGAACCTAATGACTCAAGACTCAATCAAGCACTTGTGTGAAACTTAAATTCATTTGAGCTTGTGGGACGAGTTGATATCTTCTCATGCTGAAGTGTTGAGTAGATAACATAGAGCTCATGCGTGTTTTTGCAGTATGTTGCGAGCGTGGCGTCTCCAGACTGGTGTACACCAGCACGGTGAACGTGGTGTTTGCTGGGAGGCCTATCGAGGATGGGGACGAGGACTCTGTTCCCTGCGTGCCTCTGGATAAGGTAAGAGACAATGGTGTATACTGTATGGAGGGAAGGTTAGCGAGGTGAACCAAACGAACCTGACACCTGTGGCGTGTAAGTGTGTGCTACAGAAGACGCTCCTATCTCATCACCCGACACATAAATGATCAAGTAATGAACCCCGGTTCAGTCACGCTAACCGTACGGCTGTACCGCGTGTCATCGTCACTCATAACCACCCCGCCAGCCGTATCGACTCTCACTATGTGACTTTCACTCGAGCGTGAATGTCGGAGGGA
Source organism: Clarias platycephalus (assembly GCA_030068275.1). Classification (NCBI taxonomy): domain Eukaryota; kingdom Metazoa; phylum Chordata; class Actinopteri; order Siluriformes; family Clariidae; genus Clarias; species Clarias platycephalus. The sequence continues at coordinate 32,678,829 of JAQQZT010000023.1, read as the reverse complement.
CAGATCCCATTACAAAGAAAATGATCAAAGATCTCAATCACTGATCCTGGATCTGGTTTGGGATGCTAAAGCAGGAGAGCTCAAGTAAAACATTGCAGACAGACTGACATTTCATTAGCATAGCTGTAATAATTAGTTGAGAGTCAAAAACATGCAGTCACCAGTCGATTTGATTTGGGTTTACGGATAACTTTGTTCAGCTCATATCATCAACTGTGGTTTAAAGGTTTCAGTCAGATTTCATTTTCCATTTCACAAACCTTGGAAATCAGCTTCACTGTGGTGCGCGCACACTTCTGATTTGTTCTGTCTGGTTCAAAGTGGCCATGTAGCATCGCAGAGTCTGTCTCTGTTGAACTTGATGTCCTTAGTCATGTTTAAACAATGTCAAGAGTGTAAATAAAATTTAAATTTGATGAAAGTCTGTGGAAAAAGTCAATTATTAATAATGAGTGCATGTAACTGTAAAATCTGCTACACAAGCTCGAATTGCTTGAACTATGAACAATTTGTCATGCATTTATCATTTCTGCTGAGGTTTTTCCCCCCTGCGTACTTGGGTTCATTCTGCTAATAAGGTTGGGTCCAGGATTTTTTTTAAGCAGAAATATGTGATGCAAAACACAAAACATATTATTCAATCTATACCTCTATAGTTTAGTCCTAACAGCCAAGTCAGTGGCATGTGGCAAGAAACACTCCCTGAGACAACATGAGGAAGAAACCTTGAAAGGGACCAAACTCAAAAGTGAACCCATCCTCATCCCCAACTCCCCAGATGGTCTGGGGAGTTTCCTGGCCATGGACCCACAATTTCCATGTTTTGTTCCCTGAGCCACTTACAGTAGTTATCACTTTTGCCTTATGGCGAGGTGCTCCATCATGCTGGAAATGACATCATACATCACCAAACTGTTCTTGCATGGTTGTGAGAAGTTGCACTTGGAGGATACTTTACTGTTGGCATAACACAGGATCGAAGGTAACATCTGACAAAAAGATATTGCAGACAGTGTGAAAATTTATATTTGTGTCATTCTCAAAACCTTTGGCCCTGGCAGTAAGCACCAGCTCAACAAATCATATATATAATATAAACCTAATATAATATAATTATATTAGTTGAAAGTTCATAAATAGAAATTCATATAAACTTTATTAGATAAATTTAAATTATGTTATGAATTTTATGAATCAATCCATATCAAGGTGGCTAAATGCAACAAAAGGTTAAGCTAAAAAGACCTAAACAAAAATAAATACATTGAAAGTGAATATATTAAATGCATTAAAAAAAAGAAAAAATTAATTAAATAACTGCAAACTAAACCACCAACATTAAATCCAAAAAAAGTTTCGCTGCTGTTTTTTTTTTTTTTATATCTGTCTCAGTCCTTAATATAGAAGCTGGCCCATGAAGACACAATAATATAAGACATGCTTCAAAGCAGCCAGCCAATGAGGACGCAATATTGTAAGACCCTCCCAACAGGCCAGTGAGGATGCAGAACTGTAAATCACGCCCAGGACCCAGTACGCCCAAAAGCAGCTGGCCAATGAAGACTGAACTGTAAGATTCGCCCCAAAAAATAGCTGTCTAATGAGGATGTAGTTCTGAAAACCACACCCAAAGGCAGCCGGCCAATGAAGACCCAGTACTGTAAAAGATGGTTAAAGCATTTGGCCAATGAGAACGCAGTACTGTCAGACACCCCCATTTTTTCACTTTGAATGTAATTATTTTTGTTTCATTATTTAACTTTTTGACACAAATCTAATATCACATATAACCACCTTGTTTAAAAACCTCTCCTGGTCTAGATCCAGACTAGTCGATGATTTCCTGAGAGCTGATTCTGGATCAGTATTTTACTGTGAGACATGAACACACTGGAAAACCTTCTTCTGCAATCACAGGAAATGATTTAAACAAAGTAAAATTAGTAAAAAAAAAATAAAAAAAAGAAAAAAAAAAGAAGAATTTCTTTTTTATTTTGCTGTGAGCATACAGGAATACACCTGGAACTAGGTTTATTTTCAGACAAGTGATTTAAGAAACTTCTCAGAACAACTCTGAGTAAGGAATGTACAACCATTATCTTAGTGAGGAGGTGTGGTTAACCCTGTTGCTAGGGATGATGCAGCAATTCCACGACTGTGATTGGTTGATAAAAAATAACCTCTGCTAAGATCTCGAAATGCACTCTTTGTGAAAATAGAATAAAAGATAATAGAACAGACAGTGAAATCATAATGCATGTATATAAAGAAA
>JAQQZT010000023.1:32623879-32635532 GCA_030068275.1 Clarias platycephalus | reverse complement strand
ATGTAGAAAGAAATAAAAATCAGGAACCATCATGGAGTTAGAAAGTGACCCCAAACTTTTGAACGGTAGTGTACATACAGTATTTATACAGTGTATTTTTGACCAGGCAGTGTATATAGTATTTTATTTATATATATATATATATATATATATATATATAACAACAAAGAAACTAGAACGGGTATTTAGCACATTATCAAAACCCGTGAGGATAGTGCTGCACCATCAACTTTGTGGATGAAATGTGGTCAGAAAAAAATTATTGGAGATCACTTAAACACTTGGTGAAGTTGCAAAAACAAGTAAACAGGGAAAAACGGAGCTATGTTTAATAGTCAAAGTAAGAGCATACACACACAATGTGAGAGAACCTGAATGTCCAGGTTATCACACCTATGGAGTTTTTGTATCTATCTAAGGGTGTTTCTGGGAGCACGAGAAATCATTTTCACACATGAACTGAACACCACAAGGTGAGCTCTAATCAAAGCTAGACGCGATTAGTGTGTGCAACTTTTTATTCGGCCATGCAGTGTATATTTTTAAACGTGAACTCGTGGAATGCTGTCTGGTGCCCTCTAGTGTTTATCAATGGAACATTACAGCTATATAATTAGTCAAGTCAAATCAAGTAGGCTTGATTGTCATTTCAGACATATACAATTCAGTACAGTGAAACGAAACCGTGTTCAGGAGCGAGGTGCTACACAGTGCAAATAACATAAATGAACAGAACTAAGTAGCTAACTAAGACCCCTAATTACCTGACTAGCCAAGACAAATCTAAGTACTAGATACAAAACACAACTGCTTATTTTTAAATAATAATAAAAATGTTCTCTCTCTCTCTCTCTCTCTCTCTCTCTCTCTCTCTCTCTCTCTCTCTCCCTTCTACAGTGCACTGGAAGCTCTCCACGGCGTCATGTTCTACATGGTCTGCTTGGTGCCGTTGTGCGTCACCGTTCTGCAGTTCCTCTTCTGGAAGCCGTTCTCGGTCAGGGACAGTCACACAACGGACTCAAAGTACGTCGAGGGGTGATTTCCTGGAGACCCATCATGGTTTAAGTCAATAGAATAATGACGAGTGTATTTTTTTATTTTAAGTATATAAAGGGTATGGGGGAGAGTAAATGTTTTATTTTATTAGCAGGGCATTGTACTATACTATAACTACTGACATTCAACATTCATTCTACATGGCATTTTCTCCCAACCATGTTGTGATCTTTATACATTAATCTTTTTTGCTTCAAATTGATATCAGGAGAAAAAAGACAAAAAGAAGTACAACAAATTATGAAAACGCACAGCTTGTAGTGAGGGATGTTTATTAGTAATTCTTGGCATGCCATTCATTTTGCAACCATAGACCTTTTTGGGGGAAGGGTCGTTGTGGGTGTATAGGAACTCAATAAACTACCTAAAGGTAATACAAAAGATTACTTCCGTGAGAAAACATTTAAAGTGTTATCTATTATATCTATTATCTATTGATATTTTATTGGTGACTTTTTCGTTGCCATGAACTGTCAGATAATAAAAAATAACCTCTGTGAAGTTTTCCTACACTTAACAAAGGGCACAAAATCACTTTTTATTCGTAGTATAGTATATAATGAAATCTTTACCAGCAGGTTATTTCTGGTGATGTATATTTACCTGGGGTTTTGATTTTTGTGAATTTTTGTGATTTTTTTTTTTTTTTTTTTTCCCCTACAAGTTTTTATATTAAGCAAAATGTGTTGAGATGTTTCTAGACTCATGAACTTAATACTATTTTAATTCTTAATTCTGCTAAGTCTGGACCAATTTTCTTAAAGCAATAATTAATTAAATATATACACTGGTCAGCAAAAAAAAAAAAAGTTGCACACTCTAATATTTCATTAAACTGCCTCTTCCCCGATTAGTCTCTTAAGGCTACACAGCTGTTTAGTTCCAATCCCTTGAGTTCTCTTCGCATTGCGTGTGTAGGAATGCTCTTACTTCACTATTAAACATAGAGTTCCTCTATCCTTCCAGGACAATTCGGGGGTAAATACCTTGTTGCAGCTTAACCATATTAATCACTGCAGTAGTTATCCAGTGGAAGGCTCTTAACTATTTGCTTAGTTAAATCCAACTGGTGACTTATTTATTTATTTTTTTTTTTTTTTGCTGGGCAGCATGTTTAAAATAAGAATAAGAATAATAAATAATCTGATCCAGTCCAAATAGAGGTAATAATGTGCACTTGGATATGATTTGGTGAAGGGTGCCAATAATTATTTGTTTAAAATGTGACCAAAAGTAATTTGACCTTGGGTCATGTGACCACACGAAAGGTCTCTACTTTAATTCCAGCCTGCCGTGGAGCATGTTCACAACACGACGCTTTTCATTAGTGGATGAGAAAACAACATGGAGCAAGGGACAAAAATAATGTCCGCCTTTTCAAATGTGTGCATTTTAGTGTGAGTGAGGCGTCGGAGTGCGAATGTTGGCATGGAGGCTGTGTGTGAAAGGGTGTAAAAGTATTTTATTGTTCTTCTTATTTCTTCTAACTTCTTACTGATGGCAGGAAAAGGCGCTAGGTGGTACTAAGGGTACTGTGGTTAAGATTCTGCCCTGTGGACAGGAGGGTGTGAGATTTAATCTCAGCACTGGGAGTAAACCAGTCCTCGAGGAGACACAACGTGAACACTGAACTCCTCAGCTGTCTGCCTGGACATGATCTTAATTAGTTTTCTAGTAGTTTTTTATTTTAATTTTTTTTTGTTTTAATTTTTTTTTTTATCCTAATAGCAGATGCTGTATTTAGGCAGCGGTGTGATGTAATGCTAATTGTAACATTGATGTCACATGAGTTCTAGTTTCTTCTGCACAGTGGTTTACAAAATAATGTTTGTTTGTTTTTTACTCCCAATGGGCCTCATTTATCAAGTTGAAAATTATGACAATATTTAATTCAGTAGCTAATAAAAGAAAAATTACTGCCATATTATTTCGTACTCGTGTGTGTCTGTGTATATATTAATCAGTACCAAAGCCACACCCACAGTCAGGCAAAAGGACAAGTTGGAACTGTCAAAATGATGACTACAGCAAAGGCTTAGCTTAAGAAAGAGTACTAGCTAACTGTCATAGCCACACACACTCACTAAAGACAACAACAATCCCTGATACTTCCTCCCAAGCTTTATTTTTCTTTGTAATCTACATTTGTATGTAGACTACATTTATGGCTAAAGTTGCTATGACCGAGGAACTCAAGATGCACCCAGACCACACACACACACACAGTGGGACTGGTCTGAGGAAATAATCCGAGCCTGGTGTTTGGATTTCATGCCTTACCTTTTTGTAGAACTGAGAAAATCTCAGTTAAAATCTTTCTAAATAAATAAAGCCCATGAATTAGTGCGGAAGTGCCTGACCTGCATTTAGCAAGTTTTTAGCAAATTTAATGATTTATCATGTAACATTTTCAGCTTTTATTAGGGGCCATTACTTTTCTTCTGCTTGAACTGCTTATCTTATTTGTCTTCATTTATGGATTTACAAATAAATAAATTGATAAATGAGGCCTGAGATGTTTTCTATGTGTCACGTTTTTGTAACATGGCATTTGATGCAACATCGATATTTGAGGGAACAAATGTATTTTTTGCCAGAATATGTGAAAATAAACCTTTACATTGTGCAAATAAAACTTTTTCTCCATTTGTGTTGCAAACTCATTGTGATAATGATTTTTTAAAAATGATGGATCTTGTCCATTTCATCTCTTTATTGTTCCTTGTTTCTAAATAGCTGATAGATTATGTAAGGAATAACACACTTGGCAAGCGGTGTTGTGTGTGTGTGAGAGAGATATCGTTAGAAGATAATCAGCGATGAAATGGAGTTACTGCTACCACACTGAGGATTATAATTTGTCTTAAAACAGCATGTCTCACAGGGTTTTATTTCTCTCCCACTGCACCATGGTGCCAAGGATGCACGAGGTCGTATAAATGTTTCAAAACTAGTTTTGTAACACACCAAGAGATGGCAGCAAAAGTCTGCACGGACAGTCACAGGAAGCACCAAGCTTCATAAGTCAGTGTGCCAAAAGACATTGCCTTGTATATTTCTGCGTTTCCACATCTGCTATTTCAGCATGGACAGCAAATTATAACAAAGAGCGAACATGAAATTCTGTGTGCAACTGGGCAAATCTGCCACAGAGATGTTTGACATGTTTCGCCAAGTTTACGGCGATGCTGCAATAAGTCGTTCGAGCTGTTATAAGTAGCACACACGCTTCAAGAGCAGAAGAACATGACTGGAAGATGAGAGATCAGAAAGACCTTCAATGAGCTCAACCCCGAAAAATGTCTAAATCATTCGGCAACTTGTGCATGATGATTGTCAGATAACAATGTACAGCATTGCTGCCATCGTCTGTGTGCCATACGGAACAGTCCAGGCAATCCTCACGATTTGAACATGCGCCGTGTTGCTGTCAAGTTTGTCCCCAGGCTGCTGAACCAGGAGCAGAGGGAATTATACCCTCTTGTATTTTATCTGTATAATAAATCTTCACCATATCTACTCAAGTTTATAAATACACATGAATTTTATTTTATGTTAATGAGCTATACATTTATAATAAATTAATAAATGACAAACTATAGAAACAAAAGGAAAACAAAGGGGAAAGAAAACCTGTTCCGTTATAGAACATTAATCATGTTGGGGCTTTTATTTTAAAAAGACGCAACTCTAATGTGTTCCTGTCCGCCATCTTTAAACCTGTCAGCGGTCTGAGTTACAGCTCAGCTAATATGTTTCAATTATGTAAAAGAAATAAATATACACTAAATAAAACATTTTTATTTATTTATATAACTTAGTCTTATTGTATGATTTTACACAGACATGTTTTTATTCACTAATTTGTGCCTTTAGTGTCAGAATTAATGTCCGTCACCTCGGTGTATTAAAGCTATTTATCCGGTAAGTCCGGCTTGCTGGGGGCTAAGCTAGCAGCTAAGCTAGGTTAAGTCTACGTTGATTAGCGTTAGCATTTTTTCAGCATCGTGGACCAGCGGTACTTCCCTTCTGCCGGCTCCGGTGAGTAAAGCAGCTTCTAAGCCACTATTAATTATTATTTTTTATTATTCATTAGAAATTGTAAAACTGCTTCATGTTTATTTAAACCTTAACAAAACGTGCACTATTTTGCTTGAATATATATTTTAAAATAATACACAGATATATTTCTGTAGCTACCTGAGCTTTTCCTGAACTGCACCGGAACTGGACCTTAAGGTGAGCGCTAACAAGCAGGCTAAAACAGTTTAGATTCTTTAATTAAAATGACATAGATTTTGACCACATTTACATGTTACGAAAACAATGTTAACATAATTAATTAAATTTGTGTCGGTGTAATTATCAAAGTTTTTTAAGGGTTTTAAATTGCGAACAAAAGGAGCAAAACAAGCCTTGTTTGTTTGTGATAACTTACGTCACAATTACTTTCAGATTTTGTGTTTATTAAAAATAATTTGCACATCTTGAATATTCAAGTATATTTTGTTAAGTAATCGTTAATTAACTTTGTTTATTTCTAGGAATAGCTCAAGATTAAATCAGGATAGGAATTGGATTATTAATAATTAATGAGTGTAAGTAAAATAAATAAAACGATTTATTAACGATAATTAATCAACAATAATTTACAAATATTTTATCTTAATTTACAATTTTTTGTCAATGTATTAATATTCATTTACATTTATATTTCGTTAAACAATTGTTAAATTAGTAATATTCATTTATATTTATATTTTGTTAAATAACTGTAAAAGTGTAATGAATTAATATTTAAGCTTGGAATTGGAATTAATATTTAAACTAAGGATTTTTTTTAAAATAATTGTTAAATTATTAAATATATCTAGGTATCAATAAGGATAAGATTGGATCATAAATAAAGCACTGTTTTTTTTTTTTTTTAAATGGAAAAGCCATTTTTTTCCTAATATTCTTCAATATGTCTAATTTTTTATATTTTAATTACAGTTCTGTTACAAGATTACTAATGATTACTTATTACTTTTTTTTCCCGCCTTACCTTGTATCTTGCTAAATATCTAAAACATGAATTTTGTTTGGCGGGTAAAACTTAAACATCAGGGTTTTGAACATATATGTGGTGTAATCATTTATTTCCTCTTTCCGTGTTCGTCTCTAGTTATGGATCCTCTGAGCCGGCTGAACCTCATGCACCTTCAGGATCCGCTTCCCAAGCCTCTGGATCTCACCATGCAGATCTCTGAAGCTCTGAATCTGGTGAAGAAGAAGCCGAGGCAGAGCAGCCGTGCCACAGGGACCAACACCATCTGTTCTCCTCCTAGCTCAGAGTTCAGTTATGAGTCTGTGTGTGTCCCTTTAAACACCTCACTACCAAACGGACACACCCACACACCGGTAATAACCGGTACGGAAAATGGCCAGACTGATGGTGTGACTGTACAAGGACTCGAGCGGAACGGAGGAGAGCGGGGGAGAGAAACGAATGCCGCAGGATTTCGGGACACTCCTTCATCACGATCACATTCCCGGTTCTCGGAAACCTTGTCGTCAGGGTTCTCGGGATCAGGACACACAGAGTGCGTTTCCAGTGATGACAGCAGCGTGATCGAGGTGCCTGTGAGCGTTAAGATTAGCGACAGTGCCTCGCTGACACACAGAGTTTCAAAAGACAAGAAACGGAAAGAAGAAGAAAGGACAGAACATTCTTCTGCACCGCTGATCGAATGTTGCTTGCTCCAGGATAGTGACTCGCTGGAGTCCAGGAACGTAGTGTCTACCTCAGAGGCAGAAAATGAGGCAAAGAATGGATCGAGCCAGACGAGAGCGCCAGCGACAAAGAAAACTAGAAACCAACAGCACGTGAGGTCTTCAGCAGGCAAGAAAGAAACAGCGAGCGCAGTGAAGAGGAGGCAGAAGAAGAAGCGCTCTGGTTTTTCCTCGTCTCCGTGTGCGTTTCCGTCTCATGAACCTGAGATCAAGCTGAAGTTCTCAAACCGCAAGGAAGAGAAGCGAGAGGGAAGCCGAGGGAACAGTTTCTCCCCATATGTCCGTATGGAGTTCTCTGTCTGCACTGTTGTCAACTATGAGGAAGACTTCCAGGTGAAAAAGCATCGACACCCCACGACGTCCCCGGGGATTGTTCCCAACACATCGTGTTTGCAGCTGGGGCGCCTTGGGACAGAGGGAAAGCACCAGAGTGGTGAGCTGTGCTGCCTGTGTGGCCGGACGGCCAACGCCGCAGGATTGGGAGACCTGCACGGACCATACAATCCCTGCACACAGGACAGGGCGCCTTCAGAAGATCTCCTGATAAATGGACACGAGGATGTTGCAGCGAAGAGGAGGTCAGACGAGATCGGAGAGCGCTGGGTTCATGAGGACTGCAGTATCTGGTCAACGGGAGTTTTTCTTGTTAAAGGAAGGCTGTACGGGCTGGATGAGGCACTCCAGGTCGCACAAGACGCTGTGAGTTCATATGTGTTTGTTTTAAAGGAAAGCTTGTACTGTATGTGGACGTGTTTTATCAGGTTCACACGCAGTAAGAGTCAAACACCTGAGAAGTCTAAACAAACAAGTTGAATAAAATGCACAAAAAATTATAAACAATTTTTAAAAACAACAACGTTTGTGTCAGAAATTGTCCTTGTATATGAAGTGTATGAAGTTAAATTTAAGTGAACATAACCTGGTGAATGTTTCAGGTGTGCTCGTGTTGCCACAGGTGTGGTGCCACTCTGGGATGTTTCTTCAGAGGCTGCCCAAATAAATACCACTTCCCCTGCGCTCTCCAGGCCGGTAAGCTCCTGTGTGCTGCACGCTGATCTGTTTGATCAGATCTACTGTACTTTCTCCGTACTTAAGGATTCGAACAGGATCACATCATATTCAGTAAAGTGGTCAGATATCGAATTGCTCTCTATCTACAGTAATCAAGTCACGTCATATATTATATTACAAATATCAAATTGGATTGAGTCAAATTTAGTGCTATTATCAAATATCGCCTTGTTATCTTAAGATTCTAATCAAATTGAATCAGATTTACTGACATCATCCGGAGATCGCAAGTTCGATTCTGTAACCTCTCGCAGCTCTCGAGGTCTAGAGGGAGCTGATTGGCCGAGCTCTCTCGGAGGGGAGGGATCAGAGGTACTTAGTGCTCCCACATTAATCATGGCTCTATAGCCAATCAGGGGCGTCTGTTAGCTCACGCAAGTGGAAGGAGCGGATAGCGCTGTCTTCCGAGTGTGTTACGCCGCGGTTGAAAAAAAGATGCGGTTGGCTGGCGTCACGTGGTTCGGAGGAAACCTGTGGTAGTCTTCGGCCCTCCCAACTGAGTTGTAGTAGCCTTAATGTGGGAGCACCCACAAGTGACGGGGAGGAATTGGACAAGATTAAATTAAGAAGAAAATCTGGAGAAAATCCAGTGTCTGATTCAGTGGTATCGTCAAATATTGAATCATTTCTTAAGAATCAAATCAAGTTGAATCTGATTCAGTGACATCATCAAATATGAAATCACCATCTTAAGAACTGAGTGATATCTGATTCACTGTTGAAATCGTAACAAAACCTGCGTCAAAACCTTTAATTGTTCACTTCTGGATGATGATGTCACTTTTCCATGGTCTGGATTTCCTCAGACCATATTAAGTTTTGGATTTATCCTCATTTCCATCTGGGGGTTTCCAGGATGTTGAAGTAAACATGTTGAAGGTTTTCTGTCCGCATTAATGTCATGTGTAGTCTGTCTCTCGCACACGCTGTGGACAGATCAGATTTAAAAACAAAATATATTCGTAGCGTGTCGGTTCACGCGGTTATATCAGCGATGCTGATCTTGTTTGTGTATCTCATGAGATGTGTGTAAACACGGCATCGGATGTCCTGCTTGTCTTGTCTGAGCACTTTAGGGTTTTCTTTGTGGTGGTTGTTTTCACAAGGGACGATTTCTTGTTTTGATTTTGCAGACTGTGTGTTTAATGAGGAAAACTTTACTCTGAGATGTCCAAAGCACAAGGTAACACACACGCACACGCGCGCGCTACTAAGATTTACTCAGTATTAGATATTGGTTTTGTTGTAACAGTATTGTAATTATTTTAAATAACTTTCAGCTTTAACTTTTCTTCTCGTAATCGTTTCAGAATAAGTCAGGACTCGGTGTGAGCCAACTGCGGGAACATGTGACACTGTAAATATATTTAACTCTTTTTTGCTTTAACCAATTTCTTTCTCATTCAGATAAAAATTTTATTGAAACGTTAGCATTATTAATGTATTGTATTTACTTTATATTCTATCTTTATTTTTTGGCTGATTTCTTTAATTTTTTCTTTCTTTTTTTGATATTTCTCCATTGTTGTCTCACTCTTTCCTTCTTTTATCTGTCTTTCTATTATTACATATTTTTTTCTTCCATATTTATTTATTAAAGTACAGAGTATGTTTGTTTATTAGACTTATTTATATTTTCATTTATTTATAATTTTTTTTTGTTTTATGTATGTTCTTTTTTTAAAGTGTTAAAGTTTTTTTTTTTCTTTTAGTATTTTTTTTTCCTTTATTTCCTTTTTTCTATCATTTTCTCCTTTATTACTATTGATTAATGTGTTAATGATTAATACTGTTAATAACAGTAATCTGTGTGTTTTCTCTGACAGGTGAACTCCAGCATGATTCGGAGAAGGGTTTTTCCCCTTTTTCTACATAAAGTATTAAGGTGTTTACGTTTTCCTCACACACAGAGGAAGGTCTCTGAACTGAACTGCCTTCACCTTCACTGTCGCTGCCTTTTTTAAAAAAAAAATTAAAAGCCCAGCTGAAGGATCCTCGCACGTCCCGCTACGCCTTATTCCTCTAGAGTCTGGCTGATTCCACAGCCTCGTGTTCCTTTACTTGTTTTTTTCATACTGAGTTTTTTATTTTATTTTATTATTATTGCTTTGTTGTATTTTTGCAGCTTTTTCGCCCAAACGGTGTTCAGGGTTTCCTTTTTTTATACTTGAAGAAAACAGGTGCTGGATTTTATTTAATTTTTTAAACATGAGCCATACTGTATGTATTTTTATGATTTCATTGTAAATATTAGCGATAATAATTTGGACTGTTCATTATTCCACTGTTATTGTTTTTCTCTGTTGAGGAATTCCAGTTTTTGGTCTGTGTTTAATGCCGGGCCGAGACGTTGGACGGAGCGGGTCGGGTCAGGTCTTCTCAGACGCTGCTGTGTGCACTAGATAAGAACGTATTTAATTTTATTTATGTTTGATTAACTCATGGTGTTTTTATTCGCAGATAAACAAACCTCAGCTGAAAAGAATACACACTTTTTAGCACTTTATGAATGCAGGGATTATTATTATTATTGTTGTTGTTGTTCAGGTGAACAGATATGACATCTGTGTTGGATTTGGAGAAAGTGGGTGTACAAGTTCAACCAATGCCTTTTTAAAAAAATGTCTAAGTTCTAATAAACCTTTTTACACTCTTTGGCTAGTGTGTTTGTGTGGCCTGATGGGGGCGCTGTAGTAATATGATGCTCAGACAAGTGGCTCAGGTCAGGACCTGAATCCCACTCGTTCTCTCTCTCTCTCTCTCTTGCTCTCCTTTCTTCATTTCATCACCCTGGGCATAATTATCCCCCCCCAGTGTGCAATAAAGTTTTCTTATGTAAAGGTTTTGTCGCTAGATTTGGCAACATCTTACAAACCTTCAGTGAGCGAGCACACATTAGTGACGGTCCTGTAATTGACATGATGTATAAAGACTCACGTCACAGTGTGTTTAAAACTTGACTAAGCTTCATGATCACTGATCACCGTTTTTCACAGCGAACAGTTACTGATATTGTTCCCATCAACCAATCACTGATCATCGTTGTTCCTACACTGGTACACTCAACATAAGTTGCACAGCTTTTTTAAGTTTACTCTTAGACCTTTAGAGAAATTTGCTGGCCAAAAAAAAGAGAAAAAATCACATTGCTGTTTAGGTAAAAACGTGTATCCAGTCCAAATATTTAAGTCAGCTCAAGTAGTATTAGTTATGTGTTCAATTAATTATTTTTCTCTAGAGTTGACTTAGCCCAATTTTTCATCTCTTTATCTACTTTCAACTTTCATTTACCCAAAAAATTAGTTGTCTCCCAACAAGTTTTAAACCCCAAGGATTAAAACACAGAAACATTACTTTAAAAACTTTATTCCCAAACTAATAAAAAGTTAAAACAATGATAAAACAGGAGAAAACTAGTTCTATTTTGCTTAAGTTAGTAAAGTTAGTTTCTGTGAAACTAGATTTCACAGAATATCTAGTTATATTAATAAGGCTATACTCCACAATATCACTTATCTTACTGAGTACTGGAGTACTGGGATGAGGCATTCTAGCGTAGTTCAAAAAAGATGAGCAGATATAAATCTCAAACACCTTTGCATAATAAAACTGTTGTCTTTCTTGTGCTTGAAAATCAAAGTGGCCACTTAAATATGGTGTTACGTCCCAGTCTAGGGCCATACAGCAAAAGAATGGTTCAGGGTTCTATTTTAAACTGTATGGAAATGGTGGTATATGGCAGAAAGAACTA
>JAQQZT010000023.1:32582488-32596417 GCA_030068275.1 Clarias platycephalus | reverse complement strand
GGGGGAGACAGGAGGGGCTGAAAGCAAGAGTCTCCACTTACTCTAGCCTCACACACACACACACACACACACACACAAATACACAGCGCCTGCACGCACGAACGGAAACACTTATCTGTCAGGATTTATTTTTTACTTTTTTTAAAGGTAAAGTGCAGGTTAATTTGTTTTATTTATACTTTGTATTAATTATTTTTATGTATTTATTTTGTTGGGCTGTAGAACGAATAATTTACATTTCCATTATTTCTTATGGGAAAATAAAATTTGGTTTACGAGTGTTTTGAAATACGAGTCCGCTTCCGGAACGAATTATGCTCGTAATCCGAGGTTCCACTGTATATCTGATCGGAGACCACATACAAAGGTGACTCGAATCTGAAAAACATCAGATTCGTGAGTTCACACAGGACTAAAAAAATCTGATTTGTGTCGCATTTCATGTATACATTTTATTTTTACACATATATCTTACACACATATAAATCAGAATTGAGTACATTGTAATATAGATGTAAGGACGTTGCAATGACATTACTGTTTATGTTACAAATACCTGTACAACCTCGATCCATTAAATTTTAAATCATTCCATCCCAAAATCAAATGATATGAGAAAGAAAGAAAGACAGAAAAAAGACAACGGGATCGAGGACAAACTGAACAGCTTGGGCTCTTTAGCTGTAATTGTTATTCATTACGTTGTGAAACAAACCGATCTGTCCATGGCTCCTTACTGTGGCACGTAGGATACAGGCACAGCTGGCGTGACACAACACACGTGTGGGAAAGTCACTCGGATCATCTGTGGCCAAATATCGCAGCTGTGATGCCAGTGCCGTTCATCCCGCACATTCCTCCACCCTCTCAATCTGGAACAGTGACTGCCTTCTGTCCTCCGCCCCAAACTCAACTCAGCTGGACTGAACTGCAGGATCTTCATTAATGAGGTCACTCAAAAAGGCTTTCTTTCACTAAAGGTTCATCCACTCTGTGGCCATCTTGGTGTCACTTTGAGGTCAGGATTTTTAATTACACAAGACTATAAACCAGATATTGATCAGCGGAGTGATGGATTTAAAATAGCCTCTGGCTAAAATTGCCTGTTACATGAAAAAAAATATCATAATTATTAGTGTGCATCCCAGAGGCGATTCTAGAGGGGGACATGTTCCACAAAAACAAAGGGGAATTACACTTACGTGATTTTCAAAACAGAGGAGAGAGACACACACCACGACTCAACCACGACACATCACACTGTTTATGGTGTGTATATAGTCAAATAATTTTGTTTTTTATATCGAGTGACTGATCAAGACTGACCGGCAGACTGCTGAATAGAGATGATTTAGCAGCAGTGCTCACCACCAGATAAATGTTACTTTATCAGTTGTTTTTTATGAATAAATGAACCAAAATATTTTCCCAAAAATACTAAATGATTTTCAGGCTCTTGTTGCAGTGCTTCATTTAACTTAATACTACCTGTATTAGGATACAGGACACATTTTTGAAAATCATGTTTAATGTTTTCTAAGCCATTATATATTGCTAATTGAATCAGATTTACCAATATTACAAGCTCGTTCAGATTTCATTCAATCACCTATAGCTTTGATTACGGCACACGTTGTGTCCAGTTCATGTGTGAAAATGATTCCTCATGCTCTCAGAGTCACTCATTCACAATCTGAGTCCGGGAATACACCTGTGCCATTAGGGAAGAAAAACCCCATAGATGTGATAACCTGGTCATTCGGTGCATTCAGGTTGTCAGCTGACTTCGTTTTTTTGCCTCATAACATTACTGAGTCAAGACCTGAGCAACTGAAGCAACCGCAGATCATAACACCGTCTCTAGAGGCTTGTACTGTGGACACTATGCATGATGGGTGCATCGCTTCACGTCCTTTCCTTCTCACCCTGACACGCCCCTCACTCTGGATTAGAGACAATCTGGAATAATTTTTCTATTGCTCATAAGTCCAATCTTTATGCTCCCTTGCAAACTGTAGCCTTTTTCTTACTAACAAGTGGTTTTCTTATAGACACACGGTTGTTTGGTTCCAGTCCTTAGTGTAAGTTCTCATCACATTGTATGTGCATGGAAATGCTCTTACATTCACTATTAAACATACATGAGCTGTGGATTTTAGTGTTGATTGATTTTTTTTTTTTACCATGCAACTTCACCAAGTGTTTAAGTGATCTCTGTTCATTATTTTTTTCTGAGCACATTTCTTTGATGGCACAATGTGTTAAAGGGTTCTTAACCCAGTTCTGGTGACTTTTTTTTTGTTTTTTTTGGCAGTGTATGTATAATTGAAGCAATGTAAATTTACTTGAGGAGGCGGGACTTACGTACAGGATTTTCTCAATGTTATGCAAATTAGGTATGATATGGTTATAAAAATTATTGTACATTATTGTTATATACTTAATAATCACTTGTTCATCTTAATCTGTCACACACAAACTCTCACGGAACTTGCATAGAGTATTAATATAATATAATATAATATAATATAATATAATATAATATAATATAATATAATAATGCTTAGAGGCGAAGTCTATGAGGGGTGCGCTTACTTTTGAGGAGATGCCAATATTCGGTAGAGTCAAGTTTAAGACGCGTAATATACTGTAAATGAAACATATGTCATTATAAGTCTTTAGATTCCAGTAATTACAGTTTTTTTATCTTCCATCATGACATCATAGAGTGGAGGGCAAATATTTCTTTTTTTTATTTATTATAACATAATAAAAAACCTACAAAGTAAACACGAGGTAACTGTGAGAAGAGTGTGTAATGTGATGAAATGAAATGATGGATGACTTTTTTTCCCCTCCTCTCAATAACGTGGATTTTCAGTTAAAACACGCTGGACGTAGTCATGAAAAAATGAGACGCTGGAAGTTAGTAATCATCATCAACGTTATCTTGATTGAGGGTTTTACTGCGCAGTGGATTTGCATTAATGAAGAACGGGATGGAGATACAATTAAGGCAACACACACACACAGACTTGCACCAATATAAGTGTTTATATGAAAGCGATACGCTGCAGCTGTGTTCATGTGCAGAACAATAACACACCAATTCCTCAGAAAAAAAAAGGATTTTTAATCTTTTGAAATCTTTTCTCATTCTTGGAGGCGTAGTGCAGGCAGAGAAATGGCACTTCTATACAAAAAAAAAGAAACTAGAATAAAATAAAAAGCATTTTTTTTCTTTAACATGTTTTTTGTCATAAGACTGCAAAAAGGTACAAAAAATAAAAACTGTACAAACAAGCTTTTTACAAAAGCAAAGGACTTCAATCGCACAATGTTTTCACATTTTTTTTTTTTTACACATTTTAAACACAGACGTGTGCTACATCGATTTAAGTTTTAATCAGAATGTCAGGTTTGTATAAAGCCGCTCTTGGGGAAAGAGTCTGATTTAGGCAGATGCGTCTGATACGACCGCTACAAGACATGACGAGATGTGACCCTCAGTTCGTGTCTACGTGACATGGGTTGGTCCCGTGCGTCTCGGCCTCCTGGTATGTCCTAAGGAAGTCTGTGTATCTCGGCGCGCAGCCGAGCCAGGCCTGGCCGAAACGCACGGTGCCGGTGAAGAGGAACTCGCCCTCGCCGGGTTTCACTCTGCACTCGTGCGGCATCAGGAGCGTCCCCGTCCAGACCTTCACCCGTCCCCCGGTCTGTGTGAAGACCTCGCTTTTCTGTCTGTATACACGAGACAAAGTGACGCCCACCGACGTCTGATCCTCCTCCTCTTCCACGCCGAGGATGCTGCCATGTCCCACTACACACAACCAAACACACACACGTATATTAATTGCTTAACTTATGTTCAGCATTCTGATTGGTCCATGATTGATTGTCCACGACTAGTGTAGTAGTAGTGTAGTGTAGGCTGCAATATCAGTGATATGTACGACGCTTATAACATACACTTGTAACATACATTATGTATGGAAGGAGACTCCTATGTCAGAACTTTGTAAAACACGCTTTTAGCGTCAACGTGACGAGCTGCGTGTCACGTGTCAGGGAAACTACTGACCGGAATTACTGACCGATAAATGAGGAACAACCACTTCAGGATGTGCTGTTAAAGGCTACAAAGAATCAACTTCAAGGAACTTTTTTTTTTATTGATTAATTTCCTTTATCTTATGCAACTTTAAAACTTAAGTTTAAAACTTTATTTTTTGCAAATCAACAACATTGGGCCGGGGCTAAAACACGCCAATTAGACTATGTCCCCTAATGTGACCTCATACAGTATAAGAAAAACCCCTCCCCTGGCTTGTTGTTCAGCTTTGATGTTCTCCTGAGGAACACTTGAGTATGGGACATTTAACAGCACAAGACAGTTTATTTCCTTCATACGATTGGCTGAAACGATTCTTGATGAAAGGCATGTGTATGTATACCTTGGAAATGAGAAACATCAGGTGACTAATTGTAGTCATTAGATTAATCTAAATAATGTTCAGATGAAAACATATAGAAGAACATTTTAACATTGGGCAGAAAAATAATAGTAAACTCACATTATGGAAGAAAAAAAAACAAAACATGGATGCTAAGGTTGTATTAGTTATATCTTTCTTGCTTATTTATATAATTAAAAATTACTAACCATATCTAATAAACACTGTGAAAATGCTGTGTAACTTGTCTTTTTGATTGTTTAAAACATCATGTCTTATTTTTCAATAAAGGAAAAATATTTATTTTCCCCAACAATCTTCTGCTCCACACTCCAGTCCTGTAGGTGGTGGTGTTGCACCAAACCACTCAAAAATCCAAAAGAAGTACAAGAAAGAAAACTCTTGCAAAACACAGATATTTTGTGGAAGATGGAAGTGTACGAGTGTGTGAATGATGATGTGCAGTCTGATTTATCCCTCGGGTTGTTTTAAAACATTATTCTGCACACGTTGTGAGGAACTTACCAAAGTCACTTGTGCAGACGGACAGGAGCAGCTCAGCGTCAGTGCAGGGCTGACACGGGGCTGAGGGGAGAGACACAGAGAGAGAGAGGGGTGAGAGAGGGGTGAGAAACAAATGCAAATACAATCTAATCAACATTTCTATCAAGTTAATGTTTCTCTCTCTCTCTTACACACACACACACACACACACACACACACACACACACACACACACACACACAAGTACATCTAATAAGACCCATCTCACACACGCACTGGGGCAATCAGCTTTAAGTATTCAAGAAATCATTCTCACCCATACATAACATGCAAAGTAATTCTTATACAGTAGATACATGTCAAATTTTGTCTTTGAATGAGAAAGATTTCTGATTTATTTTGATGAAACGCCACAAACGTTTCAATAACTGTGTCAAGTAAGTACGTACAGACTGACGGACCTAAGCGGAGAAAACTCAAAACCTGAGGAATGAGGATTTTATGAATTAGAAAGACAAAATGATTGGACGAATGGAGGCATACTGTTTGTGAATCGTCACACGCACTGAGATAAAGTGTTTCAGGCACATACGGTTGTTCTGATGATTGAAGATAAAAACCTGGAAATAGCCTAATATCCCTGTTAATTATCAACTTTATATAATACATCTAATCTCTATGTAAACCACTAGTTCCTGCTTTCTTTCTCTGCTCAATGTGGTGACGACTAAACCACCAGCCACCAACCACTGACACCATTATACCACTCTGTGGCTTCTCAGCCCAGTTCCTCGTACCGATCCAGCCGTGACCTGAGCGTCATACATACAAACAAAACAGCTTGAGGTTGATCTGGTTTAGGCTAAACACCTAAGGAAGGAGGAAATAGTAAGTCAAGCGGAAAACTTCAAGTGCTGATGTCACGCAGAAACCCAACACCGACTCTAGATCAGATACGAGGATGACGATACACTGACTAGAACTGTGCGATTTCAGCAAATTCCTTAACAAGATAACCTGTTCTCTGGTCAGGTCATTAATCTTTACCTCATAGAGCACTCTTCTTCTGATTGAACACTGAGATTCTCTATTTGATTCAATTCGGTTTGATTCATTTTTGTCTCATGCAGTTATATTTCTTTCCTATTTAAATAATTAAAAATGACTAAGCATATCTAATAAACACTGTGAAAATGCTGTGTAACTCGTCTTTTTGATGGTTTAAATCTCATATCTTGTTTAAAAAAGAAAAATCTTTTTTCCCCCCTTCTGCTCCACACTCCAGTCCAGTAGGTGGTGGTGTTGCACCAAACCACTCAAAAATCCGAAAGAAGCAAAAGAAGGCATACTCTTGCAAAACACAGATATTTTGTGTTAGATGGAAGCGGTTTGTATTTCCTGCAAAAGCTGGGGTGTATTTTTGAGGAATTCATCAATTTTAGACGATTTAACGTTTGTAATTTGATGCAAGTATGTGAATAGAAGAAGAACAAATTAGAAAAAAATAGATTAAACATTAATAATGTATTTCTCACACTCATACAGATCTTTATCATTCTCTGGATTTTGCCTGCAATGGCGTCTCCAGTCATGACCAAAGCATTCTTGTACCGTGCCTGATTTTTGGGCGAGATGCAAAACTGTCTCAGGCTTGAGTGTTACAGATCAGACTGCTCTCTCATCAAAAGTACTACGAGTCTGCTGTGGCGCTCCTCCCTACCCCGGACAAAACCGCATTAGGTTGATGTAGGTGGGTGAAGACGAAGGCAGAAGGAGGAGGGAAGGAACTCGAGACATGGCTTAACCAGTTTACAGGTGATTTTTTCCCCCGTCCTTTTCTCCTCATCGTCACTCAGCGCCTCTGTGAGCTTTCAAAAATGACATGAGCCTCCTATCGATTATGCACGGGGTAATTTCAGGCACGCCATGTCTACAAAGAAAAGCCAAAGGTCAACCGCTGCATGCACGGGGTCAGGGGTCATCCAGGCGTATGTTTAACCAACACCCTGGCAAGCTTTGATCTCCTGATCCGGAGCGCTCGCCGCCGTGGCGTCTTGAAAAAGGAACCGCAGGAATGGATGAGGATCTGAGTCAGCTAAACCACTTCACAGGACAGACCACGTGGAGCACCGCAACATCTGCGCACCACCGCATTCCTTTCTAATAGACTGAAGCTTTTTTATTTTTAATTTTTTTTTTTTTTTTTTTTGCGAGCTGCGCCCCGCTTTACATCGAGACCACTTCAGAAGACGACGACAAGTCAGAACGAAAAAAATTATAAAAAAATAAAAACAAGGATTAAATATCCTTCAAACATCTGGAAAGGGACCTGTTCTACGACTCGGGCCCCACACAGCAGGTTAGGGGCTTGAAGGGGTGAGGAAAGACAACAGTACGCTTGCAGAAAGATAAACAGGTCACTTTACATGGCAAGGCTGAGCCTGGGTAAAAGGGACTTGAGCAGAGCTGGCGAAATTGCGTTAAAATGGAAGTGGATCACATTTGGATCGCAGCTCACCTTGTAAAGACTGTAAACTACACCACTGGGAGCAAGCAGACATAGCAGGACTACAAGAAGCCGCTCGAGTTCTCGTAAGCATCGTGATTAGCGACTGAGGAAGAGAAACACCACAAAAGTTCCTAAAAACACCAGATGTGATGAGTTACGCTGCTCCTGCGATCAGCCTGATGTGTAACACGTGCCCAGTGCAACCCGAATCCTCTTTAAAACGTTTCTGCGGTGACCCACGCAAACACTGCTGCTTTCTGCATTCTACAGTCTGTCTCTACGTTCATCGGTTCCAGTTTGACATGCCGACCTTCCTGAACAAAGCGTGCACCAGAGATTTGCTTTGATTGGCGCAGGAAAAATAAAGCTGCCGTACATCCTTGCTGTGTGAAGCCTGGTCTGGCTTTCGAAAATGAGGCGAGGTCTTCGGCACATAGCGGCGTCTCGCTGCGCGAGGCTACCCCGGGGTGCACTGGGTCATTAGCAAAACAAACACTACACGCTGTTTCAACGTCTGTTAGTGAGCACAGTTCATATCCCGCACTGATACTCTCAGGTTACGGTTTACTAGATGGGTAAAATATGTACTTTCCATTTACTCCACATACAATTAGAAAGGCAACACTCATTACTCGTCACGCTTTACGACAACTTAATGAAATCTCGTACTCTTTAAAACACTTTGTTTATAAGCAATATGTTTTATTTTAATTTCCTGTCCCAGCTTGCATCTTTATAACGATTGTAATATGACTTAAGTAAAAGTTTGTTAAAGCTTTTACTTAAAAAGTAAAAGGGGGGGGGGGGGCATAAACTTTTGCTAACACTTCACTTAACAATGCTTAAACACTTTCATAGGACATGACTGAAATAACAAATTTATTAAACCTTATTTCAATACGTATGACTCCAAATAAAATCCCCACTCACAAATCCTTATTACAACCTATGACAGTTCACTCAACACAGCATTCATAGAGCTGCATAAGACCTTTATGACAGTCAACAAAAAACAACATGTATTAATGAAGACTTATTACAATCTATAACAGGCCACTTCAGACTGAGTTCATAGGCTACACAAGTTCTTGATATAGTGTATATCAGTACATAAATTATTATTATTTCTTTTACAAAAAGCTTTAGTTGTTATAAACACTGTTATAAAGACTGACATATAAACCTGCCAAGAGACGGGTCAGATTGTCGTTGTCATTACGATGGACGCTTATTACACTTTAATACTGTGGCAATGTACTGTATACATAAGCAAAGTGAGTTTTATTCTCCTGTTTATAAGACATCTATGAACACCACTAACAAGGCCAAAAGTACACTACGATAACTTATTTGGTATAATGCTCTGTCATATCAAATAAAAATCAGGTCAACCTGACGTGAAAGAGAACAAGATAAATCTTTATGACAAGTGGCATCTTTTTTTCAATAAGGCTTTATGGATAGATGTTTATGCAGATTAATGTCTGTGCCATTATAGGCTTATGTAGGTCTTATGTAGGCCTATTACCAAAATCCCTACCTATACATTTTCTTTAGCCTTTAAACTACACCGAGTTTGTTTTTGTCATGTCTGATCACTTCTACTATGTACGGTTTAATCTCATATTGCTATCAATGTCAGTTGTTATTACAGTTCGACATCTTGCCCTGAAAGTGTCATAACACATCACGCATGTGTTGTGTTGGCAACAAACAGCGCACAATAATCTAAAATAATAGGAGAAATCTTTACAGCAGGCAATTGGTGTAATCTTTTATAAATATTTCCCTGGACTTGTGCGAGTTGTCATGATGAGCTTATAAAGGTCTAATGTAGGTTTATTAATAAGATGCCAACCTTCATGCTTTTTATTAGACTTTACACTACATTGTTTTTTTTTTTCTTCTATTTTTATTTTTTGTTTGACACGTTTGATCGTGCAACCTTACGAAGACCATGCAACTTTAATGGACTGGTGCACTTAGCTGGAAACGTCAGTGGTCATAACAGTTTAACATCTTGAAGTGAATGTGTTATAACACATCATGCTTGTGTTGTGGTGGCAACACAGGGCACATAAAACCCTACAGTAAAAGAGAAATCTTTACAATGAGCAATGGAATGAGTTGGTGTAACCTTTTATGAATATTTCCCTGGACTTACTGTATGAAGGTTTTGTGTAGCCTTTCGAAAGATAGATTTAGGTATAAAGCTTAGAATATTTTTACATTGTAAAAAACGAATTAAATAGTAACATTCTGAGGTCAATGCCCTCGAAGCGTCATAACCCAATGCAGCTCTATGAAGCCCAGACTGAAACGCACATAACAGTTACATATATTAAAAGAAATGTATCTTCTTTACCTATCAGTGATTGAGGATCAGCACCGGGCCTGTGGTTGACCAGCTCGTACTGGAAGGAGGTGATCCTCCGGCTGATGTCTCGCTGAGGCACGGCCTCGATGAACAGCGCCCCCTCTTGGATGCCGAAGCAGTGTACTTTACCCTCGGCTTGCTGGGCCTCACGGAGCAGCAGCCGCAGCTTACCCATCCGCTCCAGGTAGATGTGAGTGCCGCTCGATTCACGTGACGGTTTGATGCACACGGAGAGATGTGTGGCGGACGGAGACGCCATGTTGGGCCGCAGGTTGACGATGATGGCGCCGGTCGGGTAGAGCCACTCAAGAGAGCCCTGAGAGCAGCGGAGGTAGACCTGCTCCACGTCACGCGCGTGGCCTTCGTGAGTCAAACCGCTGCAACAGAGGAGGGAGAGGGCGGAGTCAGATATTATGATTTCTTTTTTTTCTTTTACAACAGTAATATATAGACAGATATACTGTAATAATAATAATAATAATAATAAAGTGATATATTCTGAATCAATACACTTTATTTATTCTTTCTTGATTTTCCTCTTATCACCTGTATATTAAATCCTTTCTATCTTTTCATTTCCTTCTTTTTTCTTTCTACCTTTCTTTGTTTATTAATTTGTCCCTACAGTTTTTCCTTTTTCTTTATTATTTTCTTTTAAACTTTCTTTCTTTTCTTCCTTCCTTATGGCCCACCATCTTTCTTTCTTTCCTTCACGATCTGTGAGAACTATTTCATCATTCGCTTCTTCCTTCCTTTTTCTCTTTTTAACCTCTTTCTTTCTTTCTTACTTTCTTTCTTATTTTTCTTTTACACTTTCTCCTGTTCTTCCCTCTTTTCTTCCTTTCTTTTTGCCTTTCCATCATTCATTCGTTCCTTCAAGGTGTGAAAAACATTTCTTTGTTTGTTAGTCAGTTTGTAACTGCAATTTTTCGTCCTGCTGTTTCTTCCGTCCTTCTTTGATCTGCGAGTGAAAAACCTTCATTCATTTGTTCGTTCCTTCATTTTAACCTTTCTTTCTTTTTCCTTTTTCTTCCTTACTTTCTTCCTTCCTTCTGTCCTTCTTTTTGTTCTTTTTGTCTTTCTTTCATTTTATCTTTCAAACTCTGATCCATGTGTACTGTGTGTGAAAGTATTTGCAGTGCATTCTGGGACAGCAGGCATTCTTTAGGCCGGTTTACAGAGACAGAAATGGTCTCAGTGTGTGCAATCAAAGAATAACAACGATCCTGACTAGACATTTCCTGTAACTCGTTCGTCCTGCACACAGACGCCAGGTGGAAAATATCATCAGCTTCACTGTGTGTTTTTTAAATTTACTTCTTCTCTTTTTAACGAAACGTTCAGCTTTAAAGAAAACTCCACAGATTTAGATTAAACGCTCAAAGTGGTCAAAGTCTAAATCCGAACCTAGTGGCAGAGGAATGTCTCTGCGGCTCTTTAATAACTGTTAATAACTTCACATCCTCTGGCATGTGGTGTCGCGGCTGTCTGCATAGCGATACTGCATGACAGATATGACAGACTGCTGCAACTGAGCTTAGCGCTCATCCGATACATCAAATATAATCATTCCTCATGATGTCATGCCACGAGAGAGAAACAGAACACCTGTTTGTTTTTCCACAATGTTTAGACAAAAGCATTTTTAGGAGCACTGTATAATATTTAACACCCTCTAAATGACTAGCAACAGCAATACTGTAAATTCATTGATACGTTAATTCGTAAATGTTACACAGCGCCTCTTTAAATAATATTCTAGAAATTTCCGCTTAATCATGGTATGCAAGATGTCAAATCAGAGGCTTTCTCAGGGTTCTTACCAAAATGTTATAAGTACTACATACTTTTTATTAATATTTGACCCTTTTAAAAATGATAGACTGACCCTTTAAACAATATCCCAGAAGCCCTGTCTAATGTTAGTGTCCATCGAGTCTATTTCAGGGCCAGGAAAGTGTAAACAGGGGCCTTGATATAGGATTGTTTCACGTCCTGTTAAACCCATACTAAGATAAAAACATTATAAATCCATTTAATTCACCTAATTGTACGGCTGGCGAAAGGCTAAGGCTTGTAAGCGTCACCCAGTGTCACGAGAGAGTACTGCAGCGCAAATAGCTAGCCAAGGAAAAGAATGAAAAGCAAATTTTTGAAAAAGATTTTATAAATATTCTGATTAGATATAATTTAGCAAATGATTTGCTCGTACCCTACGGGAAGCTGTGAGGCCTGTCGATGTGTCAATAGTTTAGAGTGCACCACCTGCAGGATCATGCTTTTACGCAAAAATATATATTATTAAAAATATTTTTAAAACATTTTTTTTATTTTGGAGTCTGTGTGGTGAGATACACGAATAAAGATATGTAACCGAATATATTTTTTTCATCGTCTCTAGTTTCTACAGTCGTCAAATATATTCAACAGCAAAAGTTAACATCTAAGATCTCCAAGCACTTGGAAATAAATCACACACGGCCCCCTTTAAACAAAATTCAAACAGGTTTTTTTTTTTTACCACTTCTGCTCAGCTGCTAAACTGTGAAAGGTATAACACCATTCATTAATTTTTTTTAATATTAGTTTTTTTTTGTTGTTCCCACTTTCCCACTGACTCCCTGGCAAGCTTGGCGACTGGCGCACGGCCTTGGTTCGGATTTTTGAAACACAAGTCAATGAATCCCGGGGATGCACAAGCCAACGGCACACGAGGCGAGCGCTGACACAGTAGCCGCGTCTCCAGAGCATGCAAGTGCAAATGCAGGTCACGCACCATGCCTCCCCGCGCTTTCAGCCTCCTCAAAGAGCCTGGAAGCCCCCCAGCCTGCCAAAAAAAAAAAAAAAGAAAAGAAAAGAAAAAAAGAAAAAAAAAAGAAGAGGAGCCTCTTAACTGCTTCAGGGACGCTGCAACCCCCTCTTTCTCTCTCACACTATCTTTTTTCTCTTTCTGTCTCATTTTCTCCAAACCCATGGCTCACTTTCAGCTCGGAACCATCTGCCTCTCGTGCTGAGCCCGGGGTCCGGGTCCGATTCAGACGCAGACACTGAAACAGTAACGTGGCACATATGCAACACAGAATCCCCCCGAGCGGCAACTCTTTAATCAGGAGAATCACGTCAAGACCCCAAGCTTGGTAATGAGATCCTGGCGTACAGCCCGGCTGATCAACACCACATTACTGACCCGATACTGAACATCACTCCACACACACACACCCACACACACGCACCACTTCTTTTCTTCTAAATAGAGCTGTCAGGATACAAAGTCACTGAAATGAGACAAAATAGACAAAGCTGCAAAAATTTCACGTCACTTAAACCTCTGCATCATGTCAGGTTTACGGGTTATAATCTATCACACGAGACGTCACACCTCGTCCAACATGTATGAAATAAAAAGCTACCGAGTCCTCTTCCTTCCTGCTGTGACTTTTCACTTTTCCTTACAGAACAAGTAACAAAGTCGCCCCAACATCTCTGTGTTACAGGTTACAGCTGCCGTTACACGTAACGGGTCATTAACCCGCACAGACGTCGCTCTCACTGCCGCTCGGTTTCACCCTGGTTACTGATTCCTCTGTTGTAGTTACTGAATAATCAGCTGCAAAATGAATCACACTGGGGGAATGGGGTTCATCTTTTTTTTTTAAGAATAAGCAAAAAGAAAAACAACACACACACATATATATATATATATATATATATATATGCACACACACACACCACTTATTGATGTGCTCTGAATAATAAACCAGGTGTTTAAAGGGTTAATGACAGGAAAAGGAGATGAAAAAAGATGACTTAAAACTGCAAATAATGCGAAAATGCAGAACTATTAAATTTACAGAATGCACTTTATACATAATCTAACTATCTAACTAAATAGTTATGATTATAGAAATAATAGAGTATAAATGTGTTTATGTATGTATACATAACTTATATTCATAAAATATTATATAATATATATATATATATATATATATATATATATATATACACACACACACTATATATATACACACTATATAAACAAATATTTTTATAAATCACAATAAAAAATAAAAACACTATATAAT
>JAQQZT010000023.1:32484595-32503470 GCA_030068275.1 Clarias platycephalus | reverse complement strand
TTGTGAAGCTGCTTTGAGACAATGACCATTGTTAAAAGCGCTATATAAATAAAATTGAATTGAATTGAATTGAATTAGTGACTCTGGTTTGCTTCATGCGTTATTATTTTAGATAGACAAGAGCTCTAAAGAAAAGCTTCCCCTTAATTCGAGTTCAATTGCTTTTATGATAAAGTTCCTGAGTCAGCGATCTGCCACTGAAACCGTGACATCACCTCAGGAATCGCCTAATGAGTTTCGGCACCTGGGAACGTCGAAGTTGTGCAACGTTCTTGGAGCTGTGTGATCAGCGATGATAACAATAACTCGTCCCGCAGCAGCACATTCAGCTCTGGCGGTGAAGAAATTGTTCTTCTGTTTGTTTTTCTTTTCTTTTTCCTTTCCCGTAGCGCCCCTATTGCCCCGTCCTGGCTCTCTTTCCACCCTCCATGCTGACATGCTATGTGAACATGCCCGTGAGGGATTCCCATAACACACACGCGCACACACACACACGCGCACACACACACACACACACACACACATAGAAAGACACACTGCCTTGAGGAAGATGTGCTGCTGGTGGTGTTGCACATGAAAAAACATGGAAAAAAAAAAACACACGCATGCTACGTAAACCGACTTGTCCGTGAAGGTTTTGACGGATGGCCTGGAGCGACACAAAACAGACTTTTTTTTTTTTTTTTAAAGAAACACTTGCACGGCTGGTCTGTGGTGTCGTTGCTGTTTCTTGTGTAAAAATGAAACATTTCACTCTGGTGCATTGTATTTGCTGATCTGATGTCTGATGTGATTTGTTGACGAATTGAATCTGACAGGATGAAGGCAGAAAAAGAACTCGGATCACAGGTTCTGAAATCCAGTCAGAGCAAGAGCGTGTGCAGAGATGCAAAGAGAGAGTGAAAGAGAGAGAGAGAGAGAGAGAGACAGAACACGCTGCTGCCAGGAAGCGGCGACAGGACGCAACAAGCTCGAGCGAGAAGGTGACTGAAACCACAGCGACCAAGCCGAAACCTGGCAGCGTGCAGGGAAACGGATCACACTTAGGGGAGGGGAAGGGGGTGTGTGTGACAAACTGAAGCCGGGTCGGTTGCGGATGCGTCCGCACTTGTCTCTAGAGCAGGGAGGGAAGGAGGGAAGGCGTGACGAAGCGTCGCACTTCACACGGTGTTTCATCATCACAATCATCGTTCTCTTCCATCAAACAGACAGACACTGATTTAGACAACCAACTGCTGAGTGCGAAAGTCTGCACCCCTAACAAATGGGCATGCAACACCGGCGCTACACAGTTTACACACGCCGCCAGAATTTGTCAACCACTGATTTGTTTTTATCATAACTGACCTTTATTCGGGGAAGGTGATAAAGCTGTTTATTATCACATAACTGAACACACCCATGCGCCCCTGATGCAAAGTTTGCACCCCCCCTGCCCGCCTGAATGTTTGCCCTGATAATCTTGTGTGTATATTATATCAGAAGCGTTTTCAGCAGTTGGAAATGCAAATAAAATGGAAACTTCTGCTAGGGAATGTTTAACTACTGAAGGTTTACAATTGATCCATTAGACTGTTTTTGACAAACCTGTGAAGCATGATAAGGAAATTGTTGTTGCTCGATTAATTACGTAATCGAATCTAGGCAATTATTGAGCACATTAGTCTGAATATTTATATAAATAATTAACATGAAATACTTGCAGGCATCATGCCGAATGAGAGCGTGTCAAAGGGACGTGTGTTAAAGAGGGATTTCAGATACTAATGAACATAAAAAAAATTATCTAGTTAATTACAGTAATAATCTGATTAATCACAATTTTAAAATACTGACATTATTAATACCTTGTATTATAAACGTGCCATGTTAGATTAAAGAAATGCACTGAACGAGGAAACATTATGAGATTTTATAATATCCATTCAAGAGATTTTAATTTAACATTTGTTAAATATTAATGTTTGAGATGTGTGGCAGCCTCCCTGACAGGAGGACTAGAACCCGGACCCTCAGATCTGAATAGTCTAGAGCCTTAGCTCCCTGAGCCACCACTCGCACACTCTTACGTGTAATGTATTCTTGCTCATGCACAAAACTTTAGTTTTATCCAAACTTCCATCAAGAAGCTTTTTATAATGAAAAAGTGATGTTTCCTCAGTCATCTTATTACCTGTGTTAAATGTGCCATGGTAACTGCACGGCGATTATGGGAAGCCAATAGGGTCAAACTTTGTCATATAACTCATGTCATATAATAGTAATAAGTTAAAGTCTCTAAGTTAACCACGCGCATGATTAATATATACACACTTTCAGTGCTATCGTTATCTTTGAGTCTACGTAAATAAAGTTTGAACAGTAAATGGTACATCTAATAGGTAAATATTGTGTTAAAAATTATTTTAAATGGCAATTTTTTTAACAAACTGGCAAACCGTAATTAAAATGGGTTTTAAATTAAACAAACAAAAAAAAAAGCCAAATTAAAAAAAAAAAAAGTGAAAACAAAATCAGTATAATGGGAAATTTCATGTTAGTCACCTCTGTTTTATAACATTTTTTAGAATTGTAAATATGTACATTTTCCATTTTAGTGAATCTTAAAAATTAAAAAGGTTTCTATGCTAATTATTTTTTTAGATTCCATTTTTCTTGAGAAATATTTTATTGCACAACGTCTTATTGCACATTTTACTTCCAAAGAGCCAGATTGCTGAATGGTTACATAATCAATTTTTAAATATCTTTAGGCACTTTGCAGCCTGTCACAATAAAACATTTGTCCCCATTTCTTCAACTTAATCTTGATTACTGTGCAAAACTCTTAGTCACCCTGTGTTTTTTATTTTTATTTTTTTTAGGTAAAAAATGTGTTATGTTTATTTTATGATTTCATACACTGGCCGAAAATTGCACAACCAATAACAAAACAAAATAACAAATTAAAAAAACAAAACCAGAAACAATATAACAAAAAAAGCAAAAAAAATGTAAACAGGTAAAAGTTAGGTGTGGTTTGCGAATAAAATTCTTATCGTTGATGGAAGAGACATCTGTCACACAAGACATACAAGAAGTACTGCAGCCTCGCGGCATTGAAATGTTTGTGACAGCTGTCTCGTCCAATCAGCATTAAGAATCAACAACCCGAAGGTAGGTGTGGTTTGTAAATAAACTGCTAATTGGACGTGAGACATCTGCCACTTAAGATCAGCGGTAAGTATTTCATTTGCAGACCACACATGGGCATGAAATACTTATCGCTGATTGGACGAGACATCTGTCACTCAAAATATACAGGAAGTACTGCAGACTCACAAGACATTTAAATGGCCCGAGGCTGCAGTACTACTTGTATGTCATGAGTGACTGATGTCTCTTCCAATCAATGATAAGAATTTCATTCGCAAACTATACCTACCTTATTCCGGTTTGACTGAATTGTCATTGTGTTTTCTAATTTATTAATTTGCTTTCGTTTTTTTTGTTTTTTTTTTCAGTTTTGTTATGTTTTTGAATTTATTTTGTTTTTGAATTTATTTTGTTTCTGGTTTTGTAATAAAAAAAAAATGTTTATTTGTTTTCAGTTTTGTTGTTAAATTTATTTTGTTTTCGATTTAGTTATTTTGTTTCATTATTAAGTCAGAAAAAGAAGCAGGTGTGACAGGTTCCTGAGAAGGATTGTGTAAAACTAAGCAGCTAAATTTCCTATAAATATAAAACTGCACAAATTGTACCCGAGACTATATTTTAAGCAAAGGATTGTCACAACAATTATGGACTTTGTTTCATGCAGAAATTAGTTCTCGGCTGGAACTTGTTTTAAAGAACTTCTTGCTCTACAGCAGTGTTTTTCATGGGTCTAAGACTTTTGCACAGTACTGTAAATAATTTAATTTAATTTAATTTAATATTACAAAATGAGTAACACTTTGCACAGTACAGTATATCTTTTAATAATGACTTTTTCATAATTTCATTATGTTTTTTAGTTTTATTTAGCCTTAACCACGTTCCCCCCCGCCCCCTCTTACACACACACACACACACACACACACACACACACGACACAAAAACCAGTCAGAGGACAAATTAAAGGGTGTGATTGATTGACTAAGAACTGGGAGAGGCATTAAAAACTGGTTTTAGGCAACAAGCAGACTTGCCTGATACAGAACTCCTAGCGTTCCTTCAGGACAAAAAGAGACAAAAGATAATTTCATAGAAGGTATTTGGCCTGTAAATCAGCCTCAGGGGCACCAACTGACATGAAAAATGAGACATATGGAATTGTTTCAGTTCTTATTCTGTAGCTCTAGAAATGAAATGGTTGAAAATACAGCCTGGAGGTTATGACTGTGGGACTCGTGATTTAATGCGTAATATGAGGGCTGACGAGGGTGCTCATGTTTGACTCGAATAAACAGGTTCTCCTGGTGGCCCCAGACCTTGTTGGGTAAAGAACGCAAAGCCACAAAGTCTAGTTTGTGGTTTTTACGCACTGACTTCTGTCTGTGTTCTGAAATCCGAAAGCAAAGACGCTGAGCATTTCACCGTATATCACCCGGTGTATGGCTGTGTGGGTGACAAATACACATTTGGAAAAAACTCGTCCTACATCGAAGTGGGAGGTCAGAAATCAGGATTATGTCAATTTCGTCAATTACGAAGAATTGAGCTATAAATCTTGCTTGTGTTTTTACAACTGTGACGAGTTGTGTATGTTTTCCTCCTCAAATATACGATCTGTAGAGCCAGAGTTTTAATAAGTCAATATATTTTTATGTTGATTGATCTAAAGTGGATACCTGTACATACAGAATAACTTACTGTATTTTTCCATTCCTTTTACAGGTGAACACAGGTCTCAAAGCTCCTCAGATTATGTTTTTTGTGTGTGTTATTTCTCAATTTCTCTTTTCACTCTTAATCTATTTCAGTGTTAAGTACTTTTGAGCCAAGGAGGGAGAGGCTCTTCTGTATGAGGTCACATTAGGGGCAGAAATGAAATCGGCCAATACAAAACTGGAAAAGGACAAGACATTTTTTTTTGTTTACACACTGGATACCGATCTGAATGTCTAAACATGACAAAAAAGGGATTGTGCATAATAGGTGCATGTCATGTTAAAGTAAAAAAATAAATAAATAAAAATGCTGCATTATTTATTAGTCATGCTTTTAAGGGGATGTCACCTGCTAGTCTGTTCCGAGTTCGTAAATAGGGATTCCAAATCTTTTTTTTTTCTAGTCAAAAGTCGGACGTTACAGCAACAAGTAATTACAAGTTATAACCCATTATTTAGTCCATTATAATAATGCATGTACGTTTGCATATTATTATTCCATCATGCTCCTTTTACAGGAGGATTTATTACTCTAACAATGCAGATCTTTTTTTTCCTGACAATTATGACCTTCGTTACAGGACTTCATCATAAATTTGATCAATTAAAAATAAACTTACTGTTATTTATTTACTGCTACTGCCTTATCACTTAAATAATGGCATTTCCTCAACCTCTCTTTTATAATTTAATTAAATGTAATATAAGTGTAAACCTTAATTTGGAAAAAAACGACTTCTTACGTAACTATTAGATCAACATCTTAATATGCAAAACTACACCAAGTCAACAATTACATGTTTTTCTTTTATTCAACACGCTGCAAACATGCTGTTACCATAGAAACGCTACCGTATTAGAACAAGTACATTAATATAAACCTGTGATTGCTGTTACAACAGAAATTAATCAACTGCTCCCGACCAATCAGATTCCAGATTTCAACAGCGCAGACATATAATTTTACTGCGGCACTGAAAATAAAAAGATGTCTTGTGTTGCTTCATCTCTAATATAAAACATGCCTGTAAGCTAAACAGGAGCTTGCAATGGAATAATCAGTAATGTGGAGTAAAGAAGCTCCACCAGACAGCTCTCAGTCCATAAGAAGATCCACCCTGGAGCACGAAGTACAAAAAAAACCTTGGCGCGGCAGCACGGTAATTCAAATCGGTCCTTGTTCCTGTGGTGCAAACACACCTAACTTTCCATACACACACACTCATAAATACCTGAAATGTGCTTTCTAGTTTTCTAGCACCAGGTCTGTACTACACTTTAAGAGAGTGCTATATAAATAATAAAAGAAAAGGTGTGTTGGAAATAAGCACAAGTCATAGAGTAGGTGATGTGTGTGTGTGTGTGTGTGTGAGGAGTGTATGAGTGATCTTTGAAATGAGAGGAAATTAAAGATCCCAGTAATTCCTTTCCTACTGGTTGGTGTTTGGATGGGCCTGTTTGCACTTTTATCCTGAAATGCACCTCCACTAACCTCTACTGTACATCTCAGTGTCTTTCTTGTTAAATAAATAAATAAATACATTTATTGTTTAAAAACAATAAAACCATAAAAAAACTATTAAATCCAGAATACAAACCAGTAGCAGCAGAGTAATGTATTTCTGTTGAAGTTGATGAAGTTGGCCAGGGACTTCCTAGACAGCTATCGAGCATCTTTACTATAACTCTACCCAGTTTTTATTGTTCCTAATGCGACACAACAAACATTGGTCTTGTACGAACATTCAGTACGAAATGCCAACTCTGGAGCTTTGTGAAAATGGGCAGGAATGAGGAAGGCGGGCTCAGGAACAACAACAAAAAATAAAAAAATAATCATCACATTTCTATACATCACTTATAAATACATATATATTTTTAATAAAAGTACTTCCTGGTCAATGCTAAAATATACTGCAGTGCCTGTTATAATATTTAGATTAATCTGATTTCTAGATATCAAACTGACGTTTAACCAAATGACAGAAAATTTAAATAATCACATGATTCCTAGTTGTTCCTTTCATCACTTACAACATCAAATGAAAATAGTTTCAGGTAACGGAGTTGAACATTTTGTATATTATAAATCTTCTTGTGCAATCACCATCACAGACAATTGCTGCATGTAAATCTTTATCTACCTGCGGTGCCGCTTGTGACACTGCGGCAGCATTTGAATACCAAACTTCATAAAGGCTTGTGTATAGAATAGGGTTGTGCTCAAGGCCAGTTTTATGTAGAAGCTGAACAAAACTGTTAGCCAAGGGGCTCGGGGGCGAATAGGGGCCATGTCATATTAATGAAAAGCTAGTAGTAAATATTCCAAAATATGCCTCTGCTTAATTAAAGATAAACACGTACATGAACTATGTGCTTCGATTTGTTCAACTGTAAGTCAAGTATATTGGCCTTGTGTTTATTGGTGTTGATAATGGGAGGGAAGGCAGGTGGAGTCGTGTGATGTGTTGCTGTGACATTACCTTGCGATCTGATTGACATAAGGCTCCAGCTCTTTGGGTTCGTAAGCACGGGCGAACGCCCAGCACACATAACAAGCCGCATCTCGCACGTTCCAGCCGAGACTGCAGGATCCCCTTCTTTCATCGTATACAAGGGCCTTCAGGATCAATGGGACCACTACAAGGAAAAATAAATAAATAAATAAAATAAAAAAGAGGTGTTAGTACTTTAAGCATAACAAACAGAGATATCCACTCTTTCTTGGCGTACTCAAAAAAGGTGCTAAATCAGTAGGCCCTTGAAATCAGTAGGTCCATAGTGGGTAATGTAAGAAAATGGGTCCACAGGGTCGATGGTCATCGCTGAAAGGCCTCTCACAGAGCGCTGGATCCGACCAGATTCATAAAAAGTTGACTAGAAGGGAAACGTGGGAGGAAAAGGTGCACAAGGAACATTTAGCAGCCTTAAGAAGATTGGCTTACTAGGCTGATTGAAAAACAGCAACGGACTGTTGCTAAGTGGTCCAAAGTCCCCCCTTTTAGATGAAAGTAAATTTAGCATTTCATTTAGAAATAGAGGTCCCAGAGTCTGAGGGAATAGTGGAGAGGCACAGAATTCAAGATGCTTGAAGGTGAACTTGAAGTTTCCATAGTCGCTGATGATTTGGAGTGCCATGTCATCTGCTGGTGTTGGTCGACTGTGTTTCATCAAGTCCAAAGTCATCACAGCATCTACAGTACCAGGATATTTTAGAGCGATTAAAATGATGCTATTTTCCTTTTTCAGCAGGACTTAGCGTCTGCCCACAGTGCTGAAACTACCACTAATTGGTTTGTTGACCATGATGTTACTGTGCTTCATTGGCCAACCAACTTGCCGGACCTGAACGAAATATTCTAATATTTTAACATACTGAATTTTTGAGTTTCATGAGCCATAATCATCAAAATAAAAAAATAAAACACTTGAAATATTTCACTCTTGTATACGAGTTTAAATTTCTGACTTAAATTATGAAATTTTTAAACGAAATTTTACAAAGACTTTTCTGGATCTCATTTTTAGCAAAATTTTGTTTCTTTTTTTTTTCTTCTTTCATTTTCAGTCCAGTCCAGTACCTAAGCAGTTTCAGAGGAATGTTTTTCATTTGTTAAGCCACACATGAATGAATAATTAAAGTATAAACTCCTTCTAACTTAAAGCAAGATCCAGTGAGAAACTGGTGCAGATGACGGATGATCAGGTCGGTGATTAGTATACTGGTGATGCTCAAGAGACAAGGGGGGAAACGAGGTTGCTGCTGAGGCTCGTACATAAATAACTAATATTTAGATTGGATATTTTGGCAGCCTGTCAAAGTAAAACTTTTGTTCCAATTTCTTTCCTTTCATCTGCAGTACAGTGCAAAAGTCTTAGGCACCCTGTGTGTTTGTTATACATTAATTTTATAGTTTCATTATCGGTTCCAAACCTTAAAGCAGCACATTATGTAAAAGACTCCTTTTCAGATACAGAAAACAAAAACTAAAAGAAGGTTTCTGGGTTTTGCTGCGTGAAAAAAGAAAAAAAAATGGGGAGAATTGGGCTCAAGGCTTCTGCACAGTACTGTATAGATTTATAATAATAAAAAAGCTTTAAATGGTGTTTTCATAATTGTGGACACTTCATAAGAAAGCGCAAATGTATACCCAACAAATATTTTTCTTAAATAGACTTACTTGACAGTTGATAAAATCATATATAGAAAATATATATGATTATTGTCCTAAAGTCTCTGTACACTCGAGTGTAGCTATACCTAAAAAATTCAATATCTATATTCCAATGCAGATGCTGAATGCCTGCAACTCTCTGTTTCAACATTAACCAAAAACTGTAAAGAAAATAAATGTATAGCTTCTGGTGTTTTACTTTATTTATATATTCTACCTCAGCTTTATACTGGGTATAAACATTTAATTACAAAACAGTCCTTTAGCTCACCGGTCCTAAGGCCACAATGCAGCAATTCAATTATTAGGCAAATTATTTGAAACTACACAAAAACATGTTTTCTTTAATAATTCTAACCCTTAGGCTTTCTTTTAATAAATTTCTGAAAAACAGAATGAAGTACAAGTACAAGACATTATTTTCAAAAAGAGGGACTACTTTTAATCAAGGTTTGGTTTAAACCGATTCAATTCAATTGACCTGTTAAACTGGTTCAGGTGTGTTTGAAACAAAAAAAGAAAGCAGAAAGCACGATTAAAATGTGTAAACTGTTACTGTAAGTAACAGCAAGTACTGCAAGTAACATGTGCTTGATTAAATACATAACTCTAAGTCATGATGCAGGATAGATACAGTAAATCCTATATCCATAGGAAACAACAAAAAAGGGGATTTCTTTTTTCTAACTGAGAAATGAGTAACTGTTAATCGACGGTATAAATAAACTCCCTTCCAGACATTCCCACCAAGCTGAACTAGTCAGGCAAAACAGAAATTCAACTACATGCAAATCCTGTCGGTGTATCCTGACAGCCCCGATCCTGAAACAAACCCGGCAGAGATCACATGCCAAAGAGCCATGGTGATGATCTCAGGCTTGTGGGAGCCACGCTGGTGAATCGTGGCTTGGGGCCTGAGTAATATTAGTTCGAGAGGTGTTGCCTCAGGGCTCTACCTTGGCATAGACTCCACCCCGCTGACAGAGTGAGACAGACATACAGGACTAATCAGATACAGCGCCTTTAGTCCTCACACGCACTTCGACACCGACCACGCCGTCGTTCCAGGCTTGAGACGATTTCCTTCAGTCTGGACAATTTACTCCATTACACCACCGTCAGACACCAGGTAAGCATCGTCTGCATATTCAGTTTTAAATTAGCAGCCAGGGTTAGACCTGATTAATACAGTCCTGTGTATTTTGTATCAATCAGGCACTTTTCAGAAAAGGATGAATTAATCTGCTCAAGCATTTTAGCACAATATTTTCAGTTACAGCAGGTGTTTTTTGTGAAATCCACCTGTTACCTGTGAGGCCCACGATGTGTAAAGGAACTCTTCAGAGATTAGAAATAGGTCTAATCCAACAACTCACAAAAAACCTTTGAACTATCCAGGAGCTGATTGTTTAAATATTTGTGTTTGATTATTTTTGAAGTTAAAAGGAAAGAAAGAAAAAAAAAAAAAAATCAGGAGCATTTAGAAATCTTAAAATGTTGTCATTCATCAAGCTAAACTATTATTTAGGCTAAAAAAAAAAAAAAGTCATAGATTAACTCAGAAGGATTTTATCAACTGTCAGTTTGCACAAACTTAGTGAAATAAAATCAGTTCTGTAAAATACATTAATACTGATTATGTTTAATATACTAATGTGTCAGTCTAGGCATTTCATGTAAAACTAGCATAATAAGGTTTTCTGATTGTAAAATGTGTTTTGCAAAGATAAAAAAAAAAAATTATTAAAAATAATAATACAAGAAACCCCAACCAAAAAAAGGTATTTCACAACAGAAACCTCTTGAAGCAATTTTATTCCTTTGGAGGGAGCGGCAGCACTTGCAAAAGCTAATCCAAAACTGGATTGGCAACCTGTTGTGACAATGCGTGACAAGCAGGTTCCTTAGGGCAGTGTCTTAAAACAACTGAAAATTATTTGCATTTAATACTTCTCAAGGAGAAAAAAAAAAATAAACAAAACAAAGCTTCTCTGCCTTCCAATACCAACCCTGGGGCTTCTAAATCTTTAGTCTTCTTTAGGCTTTAACGAAGCATTCTGTAATTGTGCAGGGTTTCTGCTTTTGCACAAACTTTATCTCATCATTAAACTTATAGGTAAACACAATCAAAGGTTCCAATCAAACGTCTAACCCGTTCAGAGGTGAATACAGAGGAAAAACTCTTCAGTACCGTTATGATCATTAATCAGCAGCCTCTCGTAATCTTTAATGCAGGTGAGATCATCATGGTGTGTACGCACACAAGTGGCTTACAGGTGGGGTTACGGGAAGCAGGTGTCTGCCGTTTCCCACGCCGTCCAAATAGGATTCGAAGAAGCATGTGCAAGTCTCCACAGGCCTGCGATTTTCTTCGTCAGAACCGCTCCTACCTGTCGCTGCGTCTTAGGCCAGGAGTGCACGGCAAATCAAACAATCAGAGAAGCACGAGCCAAAAAGCCCTAGAAAAAAACTGCCTCAGTGTATGCAAAACAGGGCCGGGAGCTTGAATGTGTACAGTCTAGCTACCAAACAGCACCCCGGGCGAAAAAACCCACATGGTCCTTGGGGAACAGTTCACACAGGGTCAAGTTTAAAAAAAAAAAAAAAAAAAAAAACACACTTAGTTAACAAAATATAATATATATATATATTTTTTTACCTTTTCATGTTCGTGTGTTTTTCAGGACTGAAAAAAAACCTCAACATGGAAACCCGTTCAGAGAGAAAACCAAAGAAGCCACATTATATTCCACGTCCTCCCGGAAAGCCCTTCAAATACCAGTGCTTCCAGTGTCCCTTCACCTGCAACATCAAGTCTCATCTCTTTAACCACATGAAGTACAACCTCTGCAAGAACTCCATCTCTTTGGTGTCTCAGCGTGGGGAGCAGACAGGAAGAGCTTCCAGAGCTCCACAACACAGCACTTCCGCAAATCAAGTACACACAGAACCCTCGATGCCTGCAAAACCCAGCCCGATCCGTCCAGACCACCCGAACAGCAAAACTAAAATGGTGGAAAAGCTGGACCAGTTGGTGGTGCAAGAGGTAGAGGGCGGAGATGATAAGGATGAAAATGAGAGTCACGTAAAGAAAGTTAGAGAAAATCCCTCTGAGCTGATCAGCAGTGAATGCAGAGTTCCAGGAAGTGTAGAGAACTCGCTAAAGAGCACTTCATCATCTGCCTTTTCTCCAGTCCAACGGAAATCTGAAAATGAAGCTGCGCCTTCACGTAAAGCAGATCAACCCTCGTCACATATTCCTGTCCGTGCTTCTTTCCACCCTGGGCCACCGTGGGGGCAACGAGCCACTTCTGCACCCCTCAAACCCCCTGCAGATTACCCAGCATACATACTCCCAAGCACGCAAGCTTTTTACCAAACCTACTTGCAGAATCAAAGCATCCCTCCAGCCTACTGTCTAAGCCTACAAGAGCACAACAGACCCCTTGTGCCAGCACCTCTGATCCCACCCAACCATCCGTCTCTCCTGCAACCATACCCCTACAGATACAGCCACCCTTTTCTTCAAGTTCAACCCTTACCCTATGGGGTTTATCCTCCTGAACACGTGCAGTCCTTACAGGGCCCGAGGTACATCCCCATGGAGATGTTTGCCCATGGCTTTGATTCCAGGGAATATGGAAGGTTTGCATACCTTCAACCTGGATCCTACAGCAGGCCATCAGAAGCCAGAGGGAACCAACAGAATGGAGGGGACAGGGCCACTCGGCAGAGCCCAATGGCTGGCTGTGCCGCGTCAGGGTCTCCGGATAGGCCGAGCATTGCAGATATCACACAGAACCATACTACCAACCCACAGGCTACCTGCCAATCAGAATGCACCAATTCGGGAAAGCCAGAGAGATTGAGGCATCTGTGTAGCAAACAGCAAGAGAACAGTACGCAAAAGCAAAAAAGGTGGGTACTTATTTTTTAAAATCAGGACCTAAACATTGATTGAAGTAAAGTATAACCAAAAAATAAATGAGTTCCTTTTTTTCTCTTTTCAGAGACATTGTGGAAAATACTACTCCCAGTTCTGTTCAATGCTCAGGCTCCCTATCAGATGAAGCTGAGGATAAAGATAGTGATGATCCAGCCAGTCCTCTAAACCTATCAAAGAGAGACCGGAACAAATCTGATGACGAGATCAACTCTGAGTCAGAAAGCAATGATGAAGACGCACCTCTAGACCTCTGCCTCCGAGCAAAGTCCACCAACCAGATCCAGACAAGTGCTACCATGTGTTCGGAGGATCTTCCTGACCAAGTCTGTGTCAGCCAGGTTCAGATAACTCCATCCGAGCAAGAGCAGTGTGACCGTAGGCACTCTGCAGCGTTTGCGCTCTGCCAGCTGGCCAGCTCCAGCAACATCAATACCCCTGAACGTCCTCTAGAACCATGCACGGAGACTCAAAGTCCAGGTCATGGGCCTGCCCAAGACCAGGCTCCTAATGATGAGACAACTGAGCAAAAAAACACCGCCAAGGGACAGAAACGAGCAAGCAACGAGGCAGCAAAGACATCCAGCAAAAGGGTGAGGTCGAACGAGACAGTCCGGGACAAGAGAAGGAGAACACAGAACTGTTGATTGGTGTTCGGAAAGGGACGTTTCAGGACCTGCCAGTTTCATATGCGAGCTTTTGAGCTGGTGAATGATGAGTGCCAATCACAGACTTACCTTTTATATGCATGTTTTGTAAAAAGCTTTTCTTACATGCAGTAAGACAGAATACATAGTGCATGCTTAAACTGTATATCGTAACATTTTATTTCTGTGTATTGAATAAATAAATTGTGTTTGTAAAGTATAGATTGTGTGCATTGTGTTTGTAACGGTTAACCAAAATATTAAGACTTGCTGAATTTTAAGTATTCAAGTTAGAGCTATTCAAGTAAAGCTCAAGTGTCCATATTTGTCTTTGAAAACATCCTCAATTATAAATTTAACAAACCCACCATCTGGAAGGCGTGAAGGAAGTAGCAATCCTCTCCGACCAAGTTCTGCTAGGGCAAGGCAACCACCATGCCACGAGTTCTCAGTCTCCTGGAAGCTGGGATACACAAACACACGCGCACACACGCACACACACACACACACACACACATATATATATATAAAAAGTCAGAACCAGCACTCATCCTGAGAAATCACATATCCTGCACATATACTGTATGGAGTCATACTTGACAGACCAGTCAGATTACCTAAAGCAGTCCAGGACTGATCCCACCACGTCATCTGCCAGTTCCTTGGGTAGCCTCCCAGTCACCCTCCCAATACTGCATGGTAAGAAACAATAAAACAATGATCACAATCTTTGCTAGAAGTATCCCCTAGAAACCCAAACTCTTAACATAGCTTAAGGAATTCTTCAGAGACACAATCCATACACATTTTCCAAATCAATAAACTGTACCCCATTAAACAAGACACCAATTAAACCCTGAGTCCAATTAGTGATTCTTGGTTTAGTTTGTGAACTGACTCTACAAGGCTAATACATGCACACATTTGCATCATGCAGAAGTGCAGAATGAAGTTAATCCAGTTCTGGGTGATCATCATTATTTGATGTGAGTCTAAAATTTGTGTACATTTGTTTAAAACAGAACACTTGTATTAAACAGGGATGGAAGAATGTAAATGTTCTCACCCTTTAGCTGCAGACCAGCGCACTATCGTCTCTTTGTCTTTTAGACCAACCAATAGCTGCTCTGTAAATATAAATAGAAAAAAAATTATCCAAAGTAGAGCAATAGATATCCACCAAGGCTGTCAATCATACAGTAGATAGACTGACGATTCGATCAGATTTTTGGGAATTGTCATTTTCAATTAGATTCAGCAACACTCATGTTTGTGGTCGGATTTGTCTCCAGCAGTTATACTCCTAACAATTTTTTGGAGCATTAAAACTACTAAAAGTATCTAATCAACAATACATTTTGTGTAACTTGTGCTGTTGATTGTTTAAATGTCATGTCTTGTACAAAGCGATAATCTTTTTCCCCCTGACAGAAGGAGGCACAAACCACACAAAAATGTAACAGATGAAGAAGTGATTGATACTCTCATAAAATATGAGAATTTGTGGAAGATGGGAGCAGTGTGTATTTTCTTTTTTTGGTCATTTTTAATGAATTTGTCGCTTTTTGACCATTTAATGTGTGACGGTTTCCCTAAATAATTTTACATTAACATTTAGCAGACGCCCTTATCCAGAGCGACTTACGTTTTTTTCACATTATATATCTGAACAGTTGACGGTTAATGGGCTTGCTCAAGGGCCCAATAGTGGCAACTTGGTAGTCGTGGGATTTGAACCTGGGACCTTCCGAACCGTAGTCCAATGCCTTAATCACTGAGCTACCCCTGAAAAAAGTGTGACTTGATTCTGACCCATGAATCAACCAACAAAACATCAATTAAAATGCGAAACTGATTCAATCTCTGCTATCAGACTGTTTTTGTTAACGGTTAGATTTTTCATTAAAGTGAAGTGGAACCCACCAATGACGTTCTCCACCTCCTCTGGGATCTCGTATTCCTCCTCTGGGCTGATGGACCCCAAGTCGGGTTTCACATCCAGCACTTTTCCAGCAGCCGCCGACTGGCTGAGGTTTATAGCCAGAGACCGGCTTCCTCTCTGGTATCTGCATGACAAGCACAGTCAGTATTGTCACCACAATGCTTTTGAAATGTTTTCATTCACTTTCCATAACTACTGTATGATGGCACAGTATCTCCTATAGCACTTTCACAGGGACTTGTATGGCATCACTCACCAATCAGCCAAAACATTAACACATTAAAGAGATAACAGGATCATGGGGACCTAAGGTTCACGCATTCCTACGTGGATCCAAGGCCAGTCCGTCTTCTCCAATCAGTTAATGCTGGCCAAGATAGAAATGTACCAGAACACCCACTGCACCATCGCCCACCATACATGGGGCCCGGGAAACAAGTCCAATCCACAA
This sequence comes from Clarias platycephalus, assembly GCA_030068275.1. Lineage (NCBI taxonomy): Eukaryota > Metazoa > Chordata > Actinopteri > Siluriformes > Clariidae > Clarias > Clarias platycephalus. The sequence goes on along the minus strand of JAQQZT010000023.1, from coordinate 32,487,462 downwards.
GGCTCCACCCCAAAACCGACAGCAGCCAAAGCATCTACTGCCACATTAGGATACAGCACCATGTCAGGATACAGCATTCCTTAAGCAGTTGAGTGTTAAGACCTTGCCGGGGATTAAACATACTACATGCTGAGTGGTAGAATCACCACTGCCCCTGATACTGTGCTGTCTCCGTCCATCTTTGATTCCATGTTCAAATCGTTTCCCCACCACCAAACGTTTACCCTGACTCATTACTACCCTCCTTAGCCATGCAATCCTGCACTTCTTATTTTGCTATAATTTGCCTTATTTATTATTCACAATTTATTGACACAATTCACTATTTTACACAATACTTGTCTGTAACACACTCTTGCCATTTTTCTTTAGAGGAGACTCAAAGGTGTGAATTCCAACAGGGTTGAGGTTCTTGGGCATGATCAATAAATGGTAGCGTGAGCATCACAATGAACAGTTTTCTCTCTCTAATCAAAATAATACATGGGGTATTCAAGTCAAAGTGGGACTTTTGCTTATAAATAACAGTAATGAAAGTAAAAATACACTTTATTTCTCTATGTAATCCCCTGCTACACTAATGCACTTATCCCAGGGTTTCACTGGTGCTTGGATACCATCAAGGTACAAAGTTTTCTCAGTACACCGTGACACATGATCGCCTGTCTGAATGCCTGTCTGATTCGCATCAGATACGCTGGCCTCCCAAGAACTCCTTTAATCTCCCAAACATGTGGAAATGGCTTGAAGCGAGGTCAGGATAACTCCCAGCTGAGTTCCTGTAATGTGTAAGTGGTGACTCGCCGAATGTGTCACACATGTACGGCCTTCCTTCAAATATTTGCACCATACAATTGTTACTGTGGCTAAAATTCTCATCACCATACTGTGCTTGATGTCTGCTGTAAACGTCAATCACTTTTATGACTCCATTCACCAGAAATCTCATCACAAGGAAACGCCCCTTGAGTAAACTTCTCAATGCTGTTGATAAACTGGATTCCACCAGCTTATAGAGAGTGATTTATTTAGTGATTCAACTTTTCTTTGGCAAACTTTGATGATGATGAACTCTCCTGCTGTACCTGTACATGTAATTCTTAATTACTGAAATCTGAGCTTTTTATTATAATTTTTTTGAAGTGTGCTGTGGCAAACCTCTTCCCTCTTATTCTTATTATGTATTTATAATTTCATTATGTCTATGTTTTGTCAATGCCACCATTGTGGCCAGGTTCCCCTAGCAAAGAGACTGATCATCGCAAGCTGGTTAAATAAAGGTTAAAACAAAATGCATGACTCGTGTGTCATGTCTAGATAAAACGTCTGAATATTTAAAAGGTTGTCATGTCTTCTTGAAGCTCGCTCGACTACTCTGTCGAAGATTTCCATATCTTGTTTGTTGTTACCTGTATGCATTAAATAATCGATTGTTTATGTACTTGTTTATCTTTGAATACATAACTAGTAAGTCTCTTTTGTTTAGTTGACTCTACATTTGGATTCAAGAAAAAAAAAAACCTGACTAAACAGAGACACGCAGATTAGCATTTCTTGCTCTTACCTCCACCTGGCCAGCCGCGGCTTCAAAAAAGTCAACCCGAGCCTCTGCACCACCTTCACAGCCAGCTTCCTCAGCAAGGTCTGACTGCTCTCTGATATCTTCTTCTGGTCCAGGCATTGGAGCACCATGGGGGCTGAGGAACATCACGGCACATCACGTTAACCTCGATGCTCTTTACAGCATAAACTGTATGTACAGAATGTTCATGTGGAGGCGATACGCACCATACTGCAGGAAGTCCTCCCGCTTGCCGTGCTTGAAGAGCTGAGCCTGGGGAACAATGAGAGGTTTCTCAGCATGCTCTAGTATCAGAACGTCCCTCATACCCAGATAACACACTGTACCTACTCGTCCACTTGGTTTAACGTTACACTTTTAATTATAATTTATTATTTACTCATTTTCTATAAATCACTACAATGCACTATAATTATTTCTTATTCTAAGGATTTATTTTTCTACTTATCTATCTATCTATCTATCTATCTATCTATCTATCTATCTATCTATGCATCTATCAGGATGTTTTACTGTTGGCATGAGACAGGACTGACGGCAGCGCTCACCTTCATACATTTTAAGAAGGGCAACAAAGAAGCCACTTCTCTCCAGGAAAAATCAGTGACAGACTGATATTCTGCAAAAGGTACAGGGATTGGATTGCTAAAGTTATTTTCTCTGATGAATCCTCTTTCCAATAGTTTGGGGCATTCAGAAAAAAAAGCTTGTTCGGAGAAGAAAAGTTGAGTAACACCATCAGCCATGTGTCTTTCCAACAGTAAAGCATCCTGACACCATTCGTGTGTGGGGTCGCTTCTCAGCCAAGGGAGTGGGCTCACTCACAAATTTTGTCTAAGAACACAGCCATGAATAAAGAATGTTACACAAACTTCCCCGAGAGCAACGTCTCCCAACATTTCACAGTTTGGTGACACGATGCCTTTTCCAGCATGATGTAGCACCTTTCCATAAGGCAAAAGTGATAACTAACTGGCTCGGGGAACAAAACATCTAAATTGTGGGTCTATGGCCAGAAAACTCAAAGCATTGATTATGCATCAATGGGCAGGATGTGACTCAAAAGTTGATTGACAGCACACCAGGGAGAATTTCAGAGGTCTTGAAAGACAGACTTTGTGAAAAATAATATTTGTTTTATTCTCAAAACGTTTGGCCACGGCTGTAACTATCTATATATCTACCTATCTATTTATATCTACACTATTTTAGATAACAATCAGTTATTGCTGCAAACCTGTAGTTGATTATTTTCCCATAACTGCATGCCCTGAAGTGTTTTATT
>JAQQZT010000023.1:32467529-32484355 GCA_030068275.1 Clarias platycephalus | reverse complement strand
TATAAAATGACCAATCAGAATCAAGGACTCGAAGACGTACATTCATCTCCGAATCTCAGCCATGACGGAAATCTTCTTTGTAAAGATGTTGTTATAAGAAAAAACTATTTGTTGAGGTAGCTGATAACTCGGGGTGTATCAGTGTTTAGATCTATACACCAGCTTACTGTAAACAGAAACCTTAAAGGAATGCGCGTCTAGTCCTCGCTTGCCGAAGCCATAGCCTGGTGACATTTAATGTCATGCAAAACTCTGATGGGGCTTTTGTTTCCGCTGGCATTCCTATCGCACAGAGCCAGTTTTGAAAGCCTCAGGCGTGAAAAGAAACACACGGAGGCAAACATGCGCAGCAACCGGCACCACACACACTTTCTCTTTTAAAACAAACAGTTGTGTTGATGATCACTACCACATAAACCGCGTTATTAAATCTAATGAATCGCCAGATGAGAATCGTGTGTGTGTGTGTGTGTGTGTGTAGGTATGTGTTTTCAGCCTGCAACAGGTGGAAAATAAAACATCTTGTCAAGTCATAACAAAACCTCAGTTGACTCCTGAAAAACACCTGTTCACCTGTACACACACACACACACACACACACCAGCTTTCTCACCTGAACCTCAGGTACAGTTTGACGTCTGCCTCTAACAGCTTGCATTAAGGGTGTGGCGCTAAAACCAACACATTCATAACCTGCCCTGAAGAACCAGAAAATCCTACTGTCCAAATTACACAAGAGTCCGTGTGAGGTAAAAACATTTTTTTAAATTTTTAGGAAAATCATAAAAAAAAATATATATATAATAATGGAAAAAGACAAAAAAGGCTGCATTCGGTAAACATCCAAAATCAGGCATGTCCTGTCTGATCTACACACCTGCATTCAGTTAATATCAGACATCAAACATAGTCTTATCTGATCTAAACATAGTCTTAACATACATCAAACATGTCCTGTCTGATACACAGACATGCATTCAGTAAACATCAGACATCAACCCTGTGCTGTCTGATCTAAACACATGCATTTAGTGAATATCAGTCATCAAACATAGTTTTTTCTGATCAATACAGACATCAAACATGTCCTGTCTGATCTTCACACCTGTCCTTGAGGTATACATTCGGTGTATGTCGGGAAAATTTCAAAATAAATGCATGTACAGGTGTTTTACCAGAGACTGCAGGGCTCCGTCAAGCGCTACGGTGTCCAACACACTCAGATCGCTGGACTGGGAGATGGTGCTGAGGGTCCAGTCTAGGAACTCCCCCAAGCGCTTCTGCTTCACGTCCGGCCGCGTCACAAATCTGCAGAGCAATTACACAAAGGTTTACAAAACATACTGTCTTTAAACACTAAAAAATTAAAAATAACATCACAGCTATAAATTAAACTTTGCAAATGTATGACATTTCTTTATTACTAGTGCTTCTTATTACCACTTTTATCTAGTGATAAATAGCCTCAACAGATCATATACATTTATCCCTCGCACAAACCACATTGTTTTTTTCCACAAAAATGAAATGAAAGATCAGTGAAAAGTCTCTCCTTTTTCAGCTAAAGTACAAAATATCTTATTCAGAATCTAATAAAATACACATTTTCAACATTTCTGCCTTATAACTTTATATATACAAGGACAATAACACGTTAAATATAATTATACTGAAACTAGTAAAACAAGCAGTACTCAAGAGCCATCTAGTGGTCATGAACATGAACTACATCATACAGCTGTATAAAAGTTCAGAGCTGAGGAGTGTTTGCAGTTACCAGGTATAACGAGATGTGTTTTTTTTTTTTTTTTTTTTCTCAGCTTAATTTGCTACACTATATTTTATTATTTTATGCCTGTGAATCAATGATATGATTAAAATTTGCGTATGACTGCAAAATACCTGTGCCTTCATCTTTTGATCCCTGTCATCTTTTCTTTGATAAAATAACTAAAATAAAAGCATATATGCAGCAAAGTGCAAATATTATTTCTCAAAAACCTATAATAATAAAAAAAGAATCTGGAGACCGTTTTGTCTACATATTTTCCCAGCATTTCAGTGCTGTTAAATGCTCCTTCCTGATTGGTCAGAAGATGTTGATTAATTTTCAAGAACAGCGACACAGTCAGTAGTGCAGCTGCACATCACTGGTTTATATTAATGCGCTCATTCTCACTTACTTTGACACGAGCACTGATGCGGCATCTCTGGATTTATCACTGACTTGAAGGTAGGACTGAAACACACAAACACAATTAGAGATGAGAAAAGCCACCGCATGTGTTGTACCTATATACTGTACCTATGGACTGTATATTCACAGTGCAACACACTGCAGATGAATGTTTGAGTAGTTACCTTGGCGATGGAGAGGATGCGATCCATGATGGGCTCTCTTTTCTGCTCTGGGTCAGATGTCAGACAGCCGTCCAGGCGCGAGAGGTCAAATGGGATGAGGCACGTCATGGAGAGCCACAGGAGGAGCATGTAGCGGGTTTCCCATGTCTGTACTCAGAGAGAGAGAGAGAGAGAGAGAGAGAGAGAGAGAGAGGACATAGAAGTGAATTGTAAAACAAATGGTAAAGTAATCCATATGCTGAATTCTGAAGTCAATGGTGAAATGATAAGTAAAGTGAATTATACAAGCGAAGTGAATCGGGAAGCAAATAGTGAAGCAAATGGTGAAAAGAATTGTGAAGAGAATTGTAAAGTGAAAAAGTGAATCATAAAGTGAATGGTGAAGAGAATGCTGAAAAGAATGGTAAAGAAAAGAGAAATGAATCTCAAAGTGAATCATAAACTGAATCATAAACTGAATGGTGAACAGAGTTGCAAAGTGAATCTGGAAGTGAATCCTAAAGTTAATGGTAAATTGAATCTTAAAGTGAATCATAAAGTGAATCTTGAAGTGAATCATAAAGTGAACTATAAAGTTAATAGTGAAGAGAACCTCAAAGTGAATTTTAAAGTGAATCTTAAAGTGAATGGTGAAGAGAATCATAAATTGAATCATAACATTAATTGTGAAGTGAATCTTAAAGTGAAAAAGTAAATCTTAAAGTGAATGATGAAGAGAATGGTGAAGAGAATGGTAAAGTGAATCATAAAGTTAATGCTGAAGAGAATGGTGAAGAGAATCTTAAAGTGAATCATAAAGTTAATGGTGAAGAGAATGGTGAAGAGAATCTTAAAGTGAATTTTAAAGTAAACCGTAAGGTTAAAGTGAATGGCGAGTCATTTTGAATCATTTATAAACGAATCGCACCTCTGTGTCCTTCGGGTCCTGTCTGCACAGGAGGTCGAGCACCGGCTGCATGTCTGACACCTCATGTGGAAAAAGCTGCATGAAGATCTTGTAGCCTCGAACCTGCTCAAGTACAGAAACGTTAGAGACACGTGAACAGAAAAGACACGTTAACCCTTTCATAGACAGTGTCCACACACAGAGCATGCAATTGTGGTACAATGTTATAAACAGACAAGACACAATAAACACGACACACAATTTAAGGCTGTCGTGAAAAGTATTGGCTGCACATCATCACAAAAACATTAGAGATATTATTATTATTATTATTTTATTATCATTATATTGTTGAATCTGCTGCTCGCTAAATTATTCTCAGTGCAGCCTGGTCTGTCCCAGACGTTTAGAAAGAATTGAAGAAAAAATATTTTGGAAAGCGACTCACCTTTGAGATGATGTAGAGGAATTTAAAGCTGACGTGGATGAGCAGCGGGGGAGACATTTTGCTACGGACCAGGTCCAGCAGCATGTTCACCATCCACTCTGAAAATCAGAAAAGACACACAGTGTCCCAGGATTGAGAAAACCCTGACAGAGATGAGTTAAATGTTCTGAGAGAGGTGTGAGTGGAGAAAGAGTAAACATAAAGAGGAATTAAACGATGAGAGACAGAAGAGAGAGGAGAAATTGGAGAGAGAAAGAGAGAGAAGTGAGGAAAAAACAGAATGGAGAGAATGGAGTGGGAAGAGACAGAAGAGAGAGGAGAGGGATTGGAGTGAGAGAGGAGAGAGAGAGAACAGAGGACAGAAATTAGGGAGACAAGTGAACGGAGAGAGAGAATATAAAGTGAAGAGGAAGGTTCTTACCCAGGTGAGGGTCCAGAAGATGCGGCTGCTCCTGATAGAGGTTCATTATAACTGCGGCGGGACACAAAATCATCATGGTCAGTAACGAGTAAACACACCAACCAAAACGCCAAAACACCCTGGACCCGCGAGGACGAGCAGTGAAGGATTTCCTAGATCTGATCTTATGTTCTCTTCCTGGCTGCATTATCGTTAAAGTAAAGCACTAGAAAAATAAAACACTTAAAGAGGAATCTCCCATCTTTATGATCTTGAATGATGTCCAAGTTTGGCTTTGTAATCAAACTACTTTGCTCTGATATACACTTTCCGAGAGAGCGGAAGCTTCAGAGTGATGTAACAGAAACGCATTTTTATGGTGTTGCATAAATCAAAAAGATCAAAAAGCATTCGATCTGCCTTTTTCTCCAAACTCTGTGAGCAGCTAATCAATAAACTTAAAATCAGGAAATAAAATTAAATCTGGTTTATTTATAAAACCGTGACACTTAGAATCGCAATCAGCACCTGGGTATCGTGATAATATCGTATCGGGAGGGAGGACACTGGTGATTCCCGTCCATATCGTCCAGCTCTTCCAACTCATCACCTGCCCAGCCTCGATAAACCAAACCGAGTTTCAACAAAATTAGGTGCCGAATTGCATCCTGGGAATTCGAGTCGAACGCTTGAGTTTGAAACCTGCACTGAATTTCTGCCATGTCAGGATGTGGCACTGAAGATTAAAGCCTGTTGTATTAAACACACTGTTGCATCACTGTAGGTGCATGAAATAAAGTTACAATAATAATGATCATTTACATGATCATGTTTATCATGCCTCAAAAGTGGAGTTTTCCTTCAACTTGCTGTACAATGGCATAAAGACAAGAGGGCGTGGTTTTAATAAGGCTGCCATGTTCATAAGATGTTTTAAAGGTGATTGTTGTTTTACATTAATCTGCCCCTCAGTGTGGCAGACTTGTAACAGGTGTCTGTGTTAGGGGATGAGTGGGCGTGGCCAGACACACCTGATTTCATTGTAAATCCTCCCTAGAGATGCGGAGTTTAGGATACGGCTAGCTGGAGGAGATGGATGACAGACTTACCCTTGAACCTCTGGATGGTGGCCTCCTGGGCTTTACTGTTCTCCTCCTGCAGCTCCACCAGGCTGGAGACCAGGGCTCGGACCTCGGCGCTCTCTGTAAACGCAGCCAGGAGATTGGCCTGGGACATGACATCGGATTCTCCTGCTGCATCATCTCCGTTCGCGTCCTCTGCATCCGGCAGCCGCATCGTGTCTCCAAACAGAGAGAGAGAGAGAAAGAGAGAGAGAGAGAAGAGGCTCAGAGTCTCTCCTGTTTCAGCTTCCTGTCAACACTATAACTTCTACTAAAATGATAAACAAGTTAATAGTAATTGTTAAATAACACCTCCTCTCTCGCAACAACTCTCTCTGTTTTCCACAATGACGCAGCTAAATGACGAGGTACGGACACCCGCAGCGTTCAATCCGTCCCTACATAAAACGCGTTTTTTTTAAACGTCTTGTTTTTTTTTCCTTTCTTTTTAGCTTCACTGCTTTTTAGCTTAATTAATTTTTAGCTTTTTAGCTTAATTTAGAGCTTAATTTTCCTCTTTTTATAAAATATCTCACAAGAACAACTTACTAGAACAAAAAAAAATTCATTCACTATACAAGGATAAACTATTCAAATCTAAAGTGCATACAACATTTTAGACTCACATTTCCAGTCATGGCTCTAGAATATCCCATACCACACTCATTTAAAGCCGCATGAGGTTATCACTGACTCAATCACTCCCTCATTGATCGTCTATATCGCTTTATCCTGTATACAGCATGGCGGGGGGCCTATTCCAGGAGACTTGGGGCATGAGGCAGGTACACCCTGGACGGACAGGGTGCCAATACATCACATCAAACCCGGACCCTGGAGGTGCAAGGCGACGGTGCTAACAACTAAGTCACTGTGCCGACTACATGAGGTTATAATATTTATGGAAAATAAATGTTTTTTATTTGGTACTTATGGAAGGAAGGAGACTCCAGTGTTAGTGATTTGTAACATTACTAACACGTGGGTGTATGTGCCGTTTGTGGTTCATCAGTAATATAGAATGATTTTCTGTTTTTGTTCGGTATATTACCACCACCCGTAGGTCCCATTCTCCCTAATATTCCAGCCAGTTCTCCCTATTATTCCGGCCAGTCATGTCTTTTACATCATGATCAACTTTTATGTTATACTGTGAGGTAATAATATATCTTCATTGATTACCAGATCATACATTTGGTAGAAAGATGGGATTGCTAATTAAAATGCACAGGATTGGAATTGGAGGGAACCTGTTCAATTGGGTTAAATACATTTTGGACAGAAGAACTATTTAGGTGAATATAGGTTCACAGTGTAAAGACGAATTCAACACTTGCCTCATAGCGCACAATTCTGGGAAATACTTCATGCATATTTCCTGTCGACCAATATGAGAGTGCGGGTTCTTGGTGGCGGAACTGGAGGGAACCTACTTTATTTGGGTGAAGACTTCTTGGAAGAAAGAAGTTTGTCATACTATAAGGGTAGCAGATTACAAAATCCTCATTAGGTGGATGTACGAGGGCATTATTGGTGGTAAAAATGATCTCACCTAGGTAAAAAGGTGAATTATCAGATAGGGTCATACAACACAATTTTTCAAAATACTTAACGCTTCCTATTTCCCGATCCATACTTCGTTTTAAATAAGCATTCACATTTACATTTTTACTGGATAAAAACAAAAAAACCAAACAAAAAAAAGACACATTTCCGAAATACAATTTAATGCCCTTTTATGTAGTGTCCGTAACTTTTAATGATCTTACGTGTCATTCAGATGAAAATTGGCCAATTTAGAGTTCACATAAAAAGACATAAACCTAAAAAAGTATTATTCTAAAATGCTAAATTGTTTACATAAAAGAGAATAAAAATCCTTAATTTTACTCGGAAATAATAATAATAAAATAATTATCTTGTGGTTGGGTAGTTGACATCCTGCTTATATACTATAACCCATGTTTACTGTATATAACCCATGTTTATATAACCCAGGACCTGCTGCGGCCTGTAGAATGTCTGTTAAATAATTGATGGGAAGCCTATCCAAACACAAACAGACCTTCCGGACTTGAGATCCGTCTTCAATAGCAAGCTAATACAATTTTGCTAAGCAACGTCTGTTTAATCACGTTCTTCATCTCTTTAAGGTTATTTGTTCAACTGTAGGAGACAAACGAAGCCATTTCAAGGGCTGTTAATGATGTTAGATGAATCGTTTTAAAACACTAATAACTGTGCTTTAGGCAGATTCCATTTTCTTCACCTTGCCTTATAAAGCAGTGAAGCTATAAGTATAGTATGAGGTTTAGAACGACACTCTGGCTGACAGGAGAGTGTTGAAGTGTGTCGAGATGCTTTTCTGTTCACCGCAGTTGTGTAGAGTGATTTGTGTTACTGTAGCCTGGAATTCAATGCGATGCAGCCAGTAGGTCTTCATGGTTCTGTTATCAAACTCTGTTCAAAAATGGTAGTTCGTTCATTAATTCATCTCCAATATTGACACTTTTATTATTAGCGTAACAGCCATAAACTTATCAGGATGTCTGGATTTATAATTATTACAGTAACTTAATTTATTTATATTTAATATAATCTTTTTTACATGAATCTCTTTCACTTTATTCATCATATCTTATGCAGCATGAACACATCCAGGTTTTTAACAGCCTTTGCTATAATGCAATATACGTGTTTATAAGTAGATAGTAAGTATTATAGAAGGACTAAAGCAGAATATGACTATCAGGTCTTTGTCTGCGGATGCCAGGAACACTGGATGCGAAGTTCTGAAGAAAAAAAAAAAAAAACCCGTATTCTGGGTGCTACCGTTCATTACATTTACATTCATGTTTGCGGCATTTGGCAGATGCACTTATGCAGAGCGACTGCCTTACAGTATGAGCTTTGAAATCTCGATCGTTAAATAAATCCTTATACTGGTCTATTAGGGTACTGACTATCATTTTTAATGGGGTGTGAAATTAAGTACTGAAGAAAAGGGTCGTTCTTCAGACATGAGGTCACTGGACCTCCAGAGGAAGTTCGTTCCATCACCTACAGTATGTTTGTGCCAGAATGGAGATGAGTTTTGATGCATGCCTTCTATGTACTGTACAGCCTAGGGGCTAATTTATCATAACAAATGCATGTACAGTACCTGCTGTTTAAGGAAAGAAGAGTACTGTATATTAAACTGAACAGAGACAGTATCCTGAAATCAGGACTGATCAGGGGATCAAACTTGCTGTTCCACACCACTATGCCACCCAAATAAGGTAGTTGTACAATATGTAATTAAATTACTTTATATAAAAATTTTGACCAGCAGTCACTTATATGATTACTCAACATAACCCTTAATATGCCTAATTTAAACTATTTAAAAATGGCATTGTATGACAATAAAAAATAATATAATAATAATAATAATACTTAGATTTATTGTAAATTAAGTAATGAAGAAACAAAAATAAAGACATTATAAAGGACATACTTTATTTGCATAGGTACATTTTATTGTAAGCATGCACTTTAAGACTTTTGTTAAAATAAAATAAAATAGTTTATCCTGTTACACGCTGTCCAGGGTGTACCCTGCCTTGTGCCCGAAGTCTCCTGGGATAGGCTCCAGGTCCCCGCGACCCTAAATACAGGATAAAGCGGTATAGAAGATATAGAATGAATGAATGAATGAATCCTGTTACACAAGGAAGCATTGCAACATCCAAATCATGGCCAAGATCCTGTTATTTGTGATTAATGCGTTAATTCAACACGCGTTAGCATGAACATCACAAAGCGTCCAGCATGAACATTTTACACCACTTAAACTTGATCAGGAAGGGGTTGATGCATTTTCTATAAGAGCAGCGTTGACAGTAGTGCAGGTACGAATCTCAGGTTTGTATTAATGCTCCCGGTCTGATACGTTATTGTTTCTATAGCAACAGATCATTCATAGTGACTTGTATGGCAGATGTAAACAGGTTAAAATAAATTGTTAATATAGATTTTATGTAAGAAGTCTCCAGTGTACAGTAAGTGATTTGTACTGTAACATCTTAACATACAGTATAGAAGTTTGTGGTTTCTTGGTAATATATCATGCTTTTTTTTTTTATTATAAAATTTGTCTTATCAGTTTTGAGAAAAAAAAGAAAAGTAAGCATACTCAGGGAACGTCTGTGGGTGCTTATTAGATATGTCTGAACAGGAACTAACTTGTGTTATGGTAAAAACGTGTCCGTGTCATGCTTTAACAAATGAAACATGGTACTCATTGGAAAACTGCTGTTGTATAAGAGAAATAAAGCACTCTTATAGATAATTAATCGACCTCCAGGTATTGAAAGGAACTCAGTTTCATTAAACAACATTATTTTCCTCTCACCGCATGACAGTGGTTTCATTCCACACTTAATAATCTTTCAGTCACAACAATCAACCGCTCAGCGTATACTACATATTTATCCGACCCACTATGAGTGAAAAAACCTCGTTCAGAAATCAGAACAACATCCGAAATCTATTCTCCAAACTGATTTAAATATACTTATATCTTAACTCCGTTTCTACTTTGAAAGCTCCTTCATGATGCGCAGGGACGAGCCCCTGTACCCGGTACCGAAGTGATTCCAGTGGTTCAGGTAGTGGAACAGCTGGTAAAGTTGATGCCTCTTGTCAAACCCCGGGGCTTTGGGGATCTTCTCGTGGTAGCCATTGTAGAACTGTTTCCCGAAGCCGCCGAACATCCCAGCGATCCCGAGCTCGTACTCGGAGTGGCCGTAAAACGAGGCCGGGTCGAATATGAGCGGTCCATCTGAGTACTCCGCGACGTTGCCACTCCACAGGTCGCCGTGAAGCAGCGCTGGATCCACCTCCACTCCCTCGAATAGCTGAGGGATCTTCAGCTGAAACGCAACACATGAACATGTTGCATTCACTTTTTGGTGGTGTTTTTTTTTTTTTTTTTTAAATGCGTTTGTATAGTTATGTACAGTGGAACCTTGGATTACGAGCATAATTCGTTCCGGAAGCAGGCTCGTATTCCATAAGAAATTATGGAAATTCAAATTATTCGTTCCACAGCCCAAAAAAATAAATACATAAAAATAATTAACACAAAATATAAAGTAAAAATAAAACAAATTAACCTGCACTTTACATTTTAAAAAAGGTCAAAATAATTCCCGACAAATGAGTGTTTCCATTTATGCACACAGGCGCTGTGTGTGTGTGTGTGACACTGCTCGTTTTCCAAGTCATAATTTATTAAAAATCTTTGCTCGTCTTGCGGAACACTCGTAAACCGCGTTACTCGTAATCCGAGGTTTTACTGTATTTATAAAAGCCATTTAAACACTACACTACTGCTTAGCTTGTTATATACCGTAATGTTATTCATAAGAAAAGTACTGTGGTATGATAATTTTGTCAGATCACCCGCACCTACAGTAGAGCAGATATTTAGCATTAAACAGTGTAATAAAACAAAAAGATTACTAAATTCACCAACTCTGACACAATTTCCTGTTCAAGGGTTCTTTGATTAGCTTTTCCAGCATGCTAACACTGGTTATACTAGCAAAAACAAATACAAATAACACAAATACTAGCTCTGGGAAGAAAACTTCTTGATTTGTTGGTACAGAACATCCTACTGCACAGTATATACAGTATCAAGCCATCATCTTTCTCTCTCGTGCTATTGCTCCTGTACCTGTTTATTCTGCTACAGAGAGAATGGTGTACTGAGAGGAAGCAAATGCAGCGGATGCCAGCTGCCATGAAAAAAGAATGAGAAGGCCGTACTGATGGTCATATACAGTGGGGCAAAAAAGTATTTAGTCAGCCACCAATTGTGCAAGGTCTCCCATTTAAAAATGAGAGAGGCCTGTAATTTTCATCAGAGATATACCTCACTGCTCTGCAGGAAGACACAGTTTCAAATGGTGAACAGGCTATTTGGTAAAAAAAACACGGAGCTACGTGCTCTAACAAACAGTGCCATGTTTGTACACCAAAGAATGTTCAGTTCTTAACGTTTTTACTTCGTCTTACTCCTCACATCTGGGTAGATGGACGGTAGGGGTTAGTGGGTTGGATCTCTGAAATTAATAGAAATATCAAATAAATCACGCTCTTCTGAATGAATAATAAACACTGCACGCTGCAACTCGCTCTGAACGAACTCTTCCTCAAACTCCACAAATCGAATGTCGCATTATCTCCTGAGGTGAAACTAATTCGGGGTCCTAGGCTACGCAGTAATCTGTCTCCCAAATGAAAAGCTAAAAAAAGAAGCACATCATTAAAAACCCATGTGCTCCGTTTAGACCAATCCAGCAGCCAGTGCTCATAATATTGTTATCCGTATTCAGGGGCGTAGTCTGCTAAAAGCGTGCTCTGTGCTCACATTAATCATCTCGCACTACTGTTATGAATATTATGCACATTGTGTTTTTTCTTTTTCTTCTTCTCCTTACCTGGAGACTGGCCCATAATTCCCGGGCCTCTCTGTCTCCATACGACTGCTCCACTAATCCCAGCTGGTGCTGAAGTCTCTGCTGGACGTAAAAACACACCCAGTCATCCTGCCAGTCGTTCACCTGCAGAAACATTCATAATAGACCATTAGTTTTAGATTAAGGTAGTGTTAATTTCGTCAACGAAAATAGTGACATAAAATATTCGTTGACATTTTTTCCTGTGACGTATTATGAAAACTACAGCTGGGGGCAGAGCTTTTTCTTCCAAAGCCACAAAGTTATGGAATAGCCTTCCAATTAATGTTCAGGACTCCGAGATAGTCTCAATGACTAGGCTAAAAACCTATTTACTTAGCCAAGCATTTTTGTAAATAGATTTGCCTTAGGCAAAGGAGCAGATCTGAGGGACTCATGGACGTACAGTAGAGTATTATGAACTGGTAGGACTGAACTATCTGAACTGGAATGTTTAAATTCCGTCTTCCCCACTCTCGTTGATCACTCAGGTTTGTTGACGGTGAAGTGATTGGTTGCTTCACATCTCAGCGAACCCTCATGTCTGTGTTTCCTTCTGGCTCTCCCTTTTATTTTATGTGGTCAGAGTTAGTCCTGCCGGAGTCTCTGCTTGCACTCTGCACTAAATATACATTTCACCTTATACATTGTGTGACAGTGACCATACCTACAGTAACTGTTACTGTATCTCTCCTTCTCTTCTGCTCTCTCCTCTTCTTTCTCTTCTCCTCTCTCTTTCCCTCTACCTGTCTCTCTGTTGAGCTATACATGTCGCTCCTGAGCTGCCAGTGATCCAGACCCCCTCTGCCACCCGAAGCTGTCTCAGTTGGAGTTCAGGACTGGAGTCTACCTGACAGTCTACCTGAGCCTCCAATAACGAACTGGACTCCATATTAACTTAAACACATCTCCGTTTATACTGAACTTCCAGACTTCTAACACACAGTATGACTGCAGATCAATCCCTGCTATCTGTTACCAATCAATTCAGCTATGTATCATGATTCTTCTGTATGGCGATTCATGCAACACCCCTACCTGAGGGATGTAGCCACAACAGGTATTGACGTGGAACCCGAACTTGTCAATAACCTGAACTTCAGACTGCCCGGTTCCTTTTCCTGTACAGATACACAACAATATAACTGTAACATCACGCATTTATCTTTTCATACTGTATATGTGTTGCCTGTCAAATTTTTTTTTTTTTTTATTAAAAACTGCATGTCTCTCAAAATCCAGTGGGGTCTTTTACCAACAGTTTGCTCCTCCTTCTTCTGTTTCTCTTTCTGTTGTTTATTATGGAGGTGCATGTCCGCTAGCTGATGTCCCAACTGAGTCGCGTACCTTTAAAGGACAATACAGATAAAGTACATTTAGACAGAATTTTTTATTGCGGGTTACATATTTCAAGGTCAACCATACAAATAACAGCTGTTCTCATGATGTTTTCCAGGAATTAAAATAATAAGAAGAAAATCTTCGGTGATTTGTTATACACTCGGCCAAAACATGGTAAAGTTTAGAAATTTGAATCTTTCGATGATCTTTATTATTTTATCAGATGAAAATGGCCAATTTAGATTTCACATGAAAAGACATAAACCTGAAATGCAAAATTAAGATATCGCGACATGAATTTGACAGTTACGGACACTACAGATTTTTTTATTATTATTATTATTTTTTAATCCTAAATTTTGCACGGAATGATAAAGCAGAATTCTTTACAGGTCATAAGCTTACACCAATTTTAGCATCAATATAATAATTATAAAAATATGAATAATTTTCATTTAAAATGATTATTGTATGAATGCTACAATAAAAAAAATGGCCATTTTTGGGGGCACATATAAAATCATCTCTCCAAAGCAGCTGAAGTTAGCAACTTGAAATTTTAAGGGAAGCAAGATTGGTCACTTCCATGTTGCTTAAACTTCAAAAGTAGCTACTTTGGCATACACATCTTTCAGATTATATATATTATAAAAAATAAAATAAAATCAGCACCAACACTGTGTTTTTGAAACCTAGCATCTTCAAACTTACCAGCTAGCTAGGTAGTTAAATAGCTTAACATTAATTAAAGTTAATTAATAACGTTAATTAATACTCGGTTATTCCAACTGACTGTAGTGATGGTGATGACGCTTCACTTACAACTTTTATGTATAACTAAATCATGATTTACACAAAGGTTCTCACCACAAAAGGATGAAGTGCAGAACCTATAAAGTCATGCTACTGTAGATGTCTTCTTAATTCTATAATTAAAGCTCTTGCTGATGTCATGACAGGTATATAGTGTAGTAACACACACCATATAGTACAAACCACTAACCTGTTCAAGGACTTCATGTCTATGTGCTCCATGATGAACACGGCTCCTCCTGATTCCAGATCCACGACCTTCACTGGTTTCGGCACTCGGATGGTGTTCGTGGACAGGATGGCGTCCAGGCTGGCTTTCTCTCCATCGAACATGCGTCTGGCCTGCGTATGGGAAAAGGATTCAGAAATGTGTGTATGTGAAAGAAAATCAACATGTGCCATGAATATAAATGATCATCTAACAGTAGACCTACGTTTGATTTACGAAAAAAAAATAAAAAATTCTGCTTATCATTCAGCCACAACCATGGCTCGTACACAGTGACACTGCTCAGGTTTTGTAGCTCTCCATCTGGGAAGGCTGAACTATTTTTTTTTGTCAATAAAACATGAGCAGCATGAACAGATTTTAATTAGATATTAAGCTAACAACTAAAAAGAGATGCCTAGTGAACAGTACCACGCAAACGCTCCCAAGGAGTGGAACTACGAGTTGGAATCCTGCTGCAGCCATCCGTACCCAGGAGTTCAGGGCTTTGAGGATGGAGAGGTGACACATTTTGCACTCTTACAGCACACAACCCTAACCAATTCTACTGGCCCTTAACAATGTGTGGGCAGATCGAAAAAAAATATTGGCCTCACGTGTCTCGCAGGAAGCACCTGATAGTTTTCGCTGCTTACTGGATGATAGCTGTAGACTCATTTACAGCTGTATTGGATTTATAAATAACATTAACTGTTTCTCTGTCCAGTAATCTTGAAGATGGACCTAACCTGGATTCTTTTTTCCTTTTTTTTTTCTTTTGGGACAAGCGATAGAAAATTCTGTGGAATCTCTAGCCCCTGAGTGGCGCAGTGGTGAAGTGCTCGCCCTATTATGCAAAGATCGCCTGTGAGCTCACGCAAGTGGAAGGAGCGGACCTCCGAGTGGTCGGCTTTCGTCTCCGCCCATCCCTGACTGGTAATGTGGATGCGTCTAAGTTAGGGAAACAAAATCAGTGCAAAAACAAACAAAAAAAAGTTTTTTAATGGTATTGTATTATGGTAAATACAGATGGATTTTTTATTAAAGAAATTTTACAAAATAAATTTTGCGTATGCCGTCATTTGTAGTTTTTGTATGTTAGAAAAGGGGAGGGGGACTGTTCGGTTACAGATCATGATTCTTTTGTATGGCATTATCGCAAGTATCGCCACACTGACTAAAATCAAATAAAAAATAAAAAAAAACTTAATATTTACCAAGTTTATTTAGAATTGTAACAAAATTATAATGCTAAGAGAATCGCAATACAAATTGAATCAGCACAGATATGGTGATAATATCGGCTGATATGATTGGGTGATCCCTGTAACAAAATAACAAAAACTTGTTCGAAAAATGCTGGCACTGCGCAAAGTGTAGTGCAATTATAATTGGATAAAATATGACGAGTCTTTAATAATTCTTTAATAGCTAAATCTATTTGAATCCTTGCAGCACAATGTTCTGGACATTTATAGTCATGGAATATACTGACGATCAAGAACAATTTGGGAATGGTCATGTTGTCTTATAAGCACTTACAAATCAAAATACAGTTCCCATTTAACTAAGGTGTACATATTACACATGGAACTTACACACACAAACTGGTTAACTAATCAGAGCAGATTCCAGAGCATTTGCTTACATTTACATCTCTGGCTTTTCATAGATGCCTTTTCTCAGAGCGACTCGCTAAAGCCCTTTGAAATCTCTGACTAAAGGCATTTTCATAATAAGCATGGCTGATTTGTACGACACACAGGAATGACTGATGCCCACTCCCCCTTCCCCTAATGTTTTTGTTCTCCGGACTCGGGTACACTTGTGTATTTGCATCCACAGAAACAGCAGGTGGCAGTATGCTCTGCTTGGTTTGTGAGTCGGCATCAAACCAAAGAAAAGAACAAATCATGGAAGCTAATCTTCATGCTGTGCCTACTAGTATTGATATTTTGGGACAAATGTCTAGTGCGATGCCCTCACGTGTCTTCCTAATGTATCAGCTATGGCTGTGTAGGTCAGAGGATGAGATCTGAGCGTGTTTTTATCCTGTTTGGTAGGAGTGAATTATTTGCTAAGTTTGTTTAGAAATAATAATTATGGCAGATGACTGAGACTTCTGACGTACTGCTCAGTTAATTGTTAAATTCTTGTATTTGAAGTTAGTTTGTATTGTTTCAATTCAGCGATTGCGTTAACTAATGTTACAAGGAACATCATCACCGAAGTATTGTGATGTGACTGCTGATTCTTACAGTATACTGTATATATATAATATACTGTATATACAATATTGTTTAAAAGTTTGGGAACACTTTGAAATTAAATTTTTTCCAAGGAAATGCACATGACAATAGTCTGAATAGAAACTATAGCAAAAGAACAAGAT
Source organism: Clarias platycephalus (assembly GCA_030068275.1). Lineage (NCBI taxonomy): Eukaryota > Metazoa > Chordata > Actinopteri > Siluriformes > Clariidae > Clarias > Clarias platycephalus. The sequence continues at coordinate 32,467,876 of JAQQZT010000023.1, read as the reverse complement.
ATGCTGACATTGGCAGAGTTAGAAGTCATGATTTTGAAGGAAAGTTCTTCAAACTTTGCCTTCATAAAAATAAAAATAAAAACCTTTTGCAGCAAATTTTTTAGGATAATTGATGAGATTTCACCCCATGCTTCCTGGAGCATCTCCCACAAAATGGCTTTATGGAGTCTTCATCCGTACCAAACAGTCAAGCTGCTCCCACAACAGCTCAATAGGGTTCAGATCCAAAAGCTGACCATTACAGTCAAAATTCAATTCAATTCAATTCAGTTCAATTCAATTCAATTGTATTTGTATAGCGCTTTTAACAATTGTCATTGTCGCAAAGCAGCTTTACACAATCAAAA
>JAQQZT010000023.1:32446994-32465659 GCA_030068275.1 Clarias platycephalus | reverse complement strand
TTTAATTTTTTTTTTTTTTTTTTTTTTTTGCGACTACTCTAGGTAGTATATTCAAAGTTCTTGAAATGTTTCCAATTGACTGACCTTCATTTCTTAAAGTAATGATTGTCTTATCTCTCTTTAATAAAATCTCTCTTTAACATTTTGTTTCTTGCCATAGTAGGGATTTGTACAAGTAGTTGTGTTTGCACTAATAGAGCTATTGACTCTGTACTCACTCTTCCTCTGCACAATATAACTGATATTTCTTGAATATTTCAAACATTTGACTGTTTATGTAATTTAGTGTATGTATGTGTGTATGTACAGTTGCACTCAAGTTCAACCATTCAACCGCCACTGAATTTTTTTTTGGCCCAAATTACTAACTTGCAGATGTTTGTAATAAAAGTAATTTAAATGGTTCAACACAACTAATATAACAACTGATTTCTCCAAAGTCAACAGAAAATGCTACTTTTAATTCAATTCAATTCAATTTTATTTGTATAGCGCTTTTCATTGTCGCAAAGCAGCTTTACACAATTAAAAGAATTATTTAAGTTTGGTTAAGTTTTAAGTATGGAATGTGAATGTGTATGAATCAAAATGAGCAGATAGTCCCTGATGAGCAAGCCGAGGGCGACAGTGGCAAGGAAAAACTCCCTGAGATGGTAACAGAAAGAAACCTTGAGAGGAACCAGAGTCAACAGGGAACCCATCCTCATTTAGGTGAAACAGAAAGCAGGACTTGATCTGCATTTATACTGTGTGTTAGGTGGCAGCCAGTTCAGCTATAACAGTTGACGTTAATTGATGTTAATATGGAGTCCAGGTAGTTATTGTAGACTCAGGAGACTTTTAATGGCTACTACAGGATCAAACATATTTAACCCCTTCATGAAAAACACAGTCAGTACTTAGTAGAGCCCCCTTTAGCTATTCTGACCTGCTACTAGACATGATTTATAGCCAGACACTAGCTTCTGGCAGTTATTCTTAACTCATTCCTCTTGGACAATAGCCTCTAGTTACAACTGCTTTCTTCCAAATTTTCTATTGGATTCACGTCAGTTAGAAATACCAATAGCCTAAAACCTTTGTTTGGAAGGTAATATACTAGTATACAGTATGTACTATATAGGTAATGTATATACATGTAGATCAGGACACAAGAAACATAGTTTCAATATTCCTGGAAGGTGTAGGTCTTTAGACCTTATTTGAATAAGGCAAGGGAGTCAGCTGTTTGAACAAAAGTTTATTCCCCCACCTTGGCACCAGAACAGAGAAGAAGCTTCTTTCAGGACTTCATCGTATCCTGAGAGATAATGGGACCAGTCAAGCAGTGCTAGAGGACCGGAGGGAACGTGGTGCAGAACGCAGTGTGATAAGTGCTTTGAGGTAAGAGAGTGCTGGTTCAAAACGAGTTACTGGAATATTTGTAGTCATAGTAGATGAACAAAATGTGCAAATGTTGGTAAAGTAAGCATTAACAGTTCATATACAGTATGCACCGATCAGCCATAACAATTAAATCATCTGGTTAATATTGTGTAGGTTCCTCTTGTGTCATCCAAACAACTCTTAACCATCAAGGCATGGAGTTCACAAGACCTGTGCCGTGGTATCTGGCAGCAAGGTGTTATCAGCATATCCTTTAAGTCCGGTAAGTTGTAAGAGGCATTCATGGATCAGACTTGTTAGTGCAGCACATCCCACAGATTCTCAATCAGATTTATAACAGGGGAATTTGCAGACCAAGTCAACACCTAGAGCTCATAGTCATAGTTCTCAAACTGTTTTTGAAGGATTTTTCAGTACTGTATGTCTCAGGTGCATTATCCTGCTGAAAGAGGCCACTGCCATCAGGGAATACTTGATCTGTAAAAATTTTTGTAGGCATTATGTGTCAAAGTAACATCCACATGAATGGTAGAATTCAGGGTTTTCAGCAGAACATGAGCCCAGAGCATTACACTCTCTTCATCAGCATGTTTTCTTCCCATAGTGTATCCTGGCGCCATCTTTGCCCAGGTAAGTTTTGGCACACACACCCAGCCATGATGCTAAAGAAAATGTGATTTGTCAAATCATCTTCTTTCTTTGCTCAGTGGTCCACTTATGATGTTCACGGGCTCATTGAAGGAGCTTTCAGCAGTGGACAGGGCTTAACACGAGCACTCTGACCAATCTGTGGCAGCGAAGCGCAATACACAGCAAACTGCGATTCTGACTTCTTCCTATGCTCGCCAAAAATAACTTTTTCTATAAATTGTACTTCAATAGTTCTTCTGTGGGATTGATCCAAACAGGCTAGCCTTTGCTTCCAATGTGGATTAATGAGCCTTGGACACACATGGCTCTGTCCCCAGTTCACCGGTTGTCCTTCCTTGGACTACTTTTGGTGTGTATGGACCACTGCGTCAGATCCTTTGGGTGTCGTGTGTTGTAGGGTGGGGCCTCTGTGGATCTGACTTATTTGTCCAGCACATCCCATGGGTAGAGGTGGGAGTTGGTACATCTTTCATGTATTTGTACCTTATTTGAGTAGTTTTATTAGAGGATACTTCTTACTTTTACTCTATTACATGCTACAGCAAATTTATGCATACTCCTACTTAACTACATTTCTGCATGGCATTGTGTTGCTTAACCACAGTGCTATGTAGGATTTGAAGTGGGAATTTCACCACCTGCTGACTATTAAGCATAATTGTGTGACTTGCCTTTCCTTTGAGACACGCCTAAAATGCAACAGGCGCTTGAAATCAGAAGCAGAGATTGTTTGCTCACAGCAAACAAATGCACTAAATGCAACACGTTCTCAATCAGGGAAGAGAGAGAGAGAGACAGAGAGAGTTTTTTTTTTTTTTTTTACTATGATAAAGGCTACTGTGAGCTAGTACAAGTAATTTGAAGGTGAGTACTTTTACTTTACTGCAGTATACTGTATATGTACTGTAAATGGTGGACTTGTGCTTGAGTAATATTTGTCATAGGGAATCACTACTTGTACTCAATAGGATCGGGATCTGGGAAGTTTGGAGGCTGGATTAGGGTTATTCTATGGAAAATGTGGAATTTGGATTATAAAAATCTCCTGAAATGTATTTCTTCTTTCACATCTAGAACTTCTTTAATAGAAATAACTTACCTTTAAACTTTAAGAATCCCCAAAAAAGTAGAGTTTATCACATTAAATATTTTTCCCCATTTCCTTGGACTTTACTTGGTTAGAAAATGTATTTAATGATTGAAAGTACATACTATATCATCTGTTATGTTTCTGTTAATTTAAATGATTTTGGCATGAGCAAAACTAAGTGACATCAACACCCTTGAACACTTTGCCTGCTGAGCCTCGTGCGTACATGACTACTGGTCTGTATTGATCGTGCCCTCAGGTGTAACCTGTTTCCTTCTTTCAGGATTTAAATAATTTCAATAGCTTTCAAGTGAACAATTTAATAAATCTTAAAACAAAAATTGGCATTTACTTAATTCATTAAAATCATGTTTTTATTGGTTTTATTGGTTGATGACATCTAGATCAGTAATGCAGATGTGCACCTTGTTAGCTACAGACACACTTGTTTGGTACCTGTTAAATTTGATAATGGTGTGGATAAGAGTAGTAAAACTGTTAAAAAGTACTTCCGCTACCAAAGAGACAATAGAGACTGAGTTGTGTAGTGGGTCATTTACATTTTCATTTACATGTACATTGTCATTTCTTCCTTATCCAGACCAACATGCAGACGTGCTTTAAGTTCTCTGTCAATAAACACTTCCTGATACTGGTTTGGTAGGATTTGATCATCAAGCTAAAAATCTGTTTAAATATTTATATACTGTTTTAGATATTTGTGCAAGAGGTAGGTCTTTACACATCATTTGAATAAGGGAAGAGAGTCAGCTGTTTTAATGTTTTGAGAAAGTTAATTTCACCCACCTTGGTGCCAGAACAGAGAAGAGGCTTCTTTCAGGTCTTTCTTGCCTACTGAGAGATCATGAGACCAGTGGAGCACTGCTAGAGGACCGGAGGGAGCGTGGTGGAGAGGGCAGTGTGATTTGTACTTTGAGGTAAGAGATTGCTGGTTAATTTTTTGCTTAGAAGGCAGGCATCGGAGTTTTAAATCTGATTCAGGAGCTACATGAAATCAGTGGAGGTGATGTGGAAAACCTTAGGACGACTGAAAACAAGTCATGTAACAGCATTCTGGATCCGGACTAATGGTGCGCAGACAGACCTACTAGGAGTGAGTTGCAGTTATCCAGGCCTGTGTGGATGGAAATGGACAAATTCTTCTGAAGAAATTGACCTGATTGTGTCAGGTTAGCAATGAGACCGGGCAAGGATAATTGATTGTCCATGATTGCATGGAATAAAGGTATGAAGGAGTGATCACGGAGTTATCCAAGGAGATCATAAGATCCTGAAATGGTGATGAAGCACCTAGGGTGAACAGCAGGATAAAGTTGATATATGTTGTTCAGAAGATGAGCTGTCATCCATGTTGAGATGTTTGCAAGACATGCTGGGATCTAAAAACATGGGTGTCTGGAGGTGGAAAGGAGAAGATGTGCTGAGTATCATCACCATGTGAAGATATGAACTATCTACTATGGTAGAACAAATGAAAAGAACCAAGTACTGAGCCTTGTGGCACACCAGATTTTGATCCCCTTTGTGTCAATTCAAATGACCAGGATTCCAAATAGGAAGTAAACTGATGACTGAAGACTTATGGCGAAGGGATGAATAAATGAGTCTTGTAGTCTTGTGACTGTACAGAAGGTTGAGGAGGATGGGGCAGATGCCATTATGGCTGATCTAACACCATGTGAAGCCAGACTACATAGGATCTTGGGGGTTAAAGGTAGACAGTGGTTTCAAGAATTTTCAAAATTAAACAGAGAAGCGATTCTGGTTGTTTCTAAAGGATCCAGATTGGATTTCTAATGCTTGCTAAAGAAAGAAATAATGAAATTTAAAAATACTGCAAATTAAATAAAGTTTAACTGTTAACAAAATAAAATGTTAAATACTTGCGCAACAGCCTAAATATTTTTTAAATATTTTTTTTAACATTCTAACGTGTTTTAAATGTAATTGTTTTATTATATTCTATTTAAATTATGACTGTAACAAAAATATATATAGATTACTATAATAATAATAATAATAATAATAATAATAATAAATTATTAAAGAAATAAATATTAAAATAAACATAAACAATACAAAAACACAGCAAATATTTACATGATTAGTTTTTTCTCTGCACATTTACTGTACAAGTGTTGTAAAAAATGAGGAGTTATAGCAAAACAAAATGTGCATAAGTAATAAGTACATAAATAAAATAAAAAACAAGCAGATTTATAAATGTACTAATGGATGAATAAATGTAAATAAAAAAAATATTAATTAATGAACTAACAAACCGCATTACTGTACAGCATCCTTGCTGTAACACTTTTGGCTGAGAACCCCACGGAAGTGTCCACGTGGCCGTATGAGAGCAACCTCGATTCTGCCACGGCCGCTTGTTAACCGTGTGCCTTTGCCAGAGGACAATGGTGTGATCGGACACCACAACAACTATAAAGCTGCATATTATAGCTCCCACTTTATTTGTTGGCCCTTTACAGCTTTATAATGACACGGAGATTGCTTAATGATCAGCCACTTATTACGTCCCAGAGGCCCGATTTATTGACTCCAGCTTTAGTGTGGAGAACCCCAGTGTGGTGTACAGTACAGCCTGCATGTCTGATGTTCTCACTGTATTCACCGATCTACAGTACAACCACTCCCATAGGGAAATGAGCGCTTACACGGTAATTACAGGATTTGAGATATCCTATCTGATGTTTTACATCTTATCCTGATTATGACAAGTGTGATTGAGTCGTGTGTTTTTTTTCTTTCCTATGCGACTTTCTGCAGTGTCATAATCAGCGGAGAAACACAATTATGAGTTGAGCAGTCCCAAGAGCGACGTAATTAAACACAATGATGGCTTACTCCGCTTCTTTTGTTAGTCGACTAGTCTATAAAACGCACAGTCTGACCGTTCACCATGGAGCAACAGGTCTACTGTGGGGACGTCGACTAGTCAGTAACGTTAAAAGAATAGAAGGTGCTTTGTTGGTCTGGGAATATGTTCCTCTAGATGAAGTCACTTTTACAGCCAACTACACACTGAGGGAATATCTTATCTTTTTAAATGGAGCATTATCACTTTCATGTGTCTCTGTTTGAAATGTAAAGTTGAGGCCGATCCCTCTCACTCCTGAAAGATTTGCCCCAGAGGTTAATTTTGTCATTTCACGTTTAATAAAATTGAAATAAATCCACACGCTGAAGCTAAGTAAATTCCATCAGGACCAGCACTGCACGAAAGAAAGCTTGCAAAGCTGAGTGTTGTTGCACATCACTCATATACTGTATAATCCCACTCTGCTCTATTATGGATGCTACTGAATATGAAATTGAGCAATGCTGGAATTAAAAATAATAATAATTCAAATAAAAGAAGTGCACATTAAGCCGGAATGATGATCAATGAGACACAAGCTTCCATGCTGCATGCTCTGAGTTTTAGTTGCACTGCTACATCAACCAAGTGAGTTTGGTTTGGTTAAATAAATGTATTTACTTTTAGCTTGGGCGTTTCCCTTTCGGCCAGCACATTGGATCATTTGATCCACAAGTTATTGTCACAGGTTTTACACCAAATGCCCTTCCTGCCAAAACACACTCATTCCTCCAGGCTTGGGAATGGCACTCATTGGCTGTGGATTATATACGTTCATGGGGTTAAGGGCAGAGCGGTGGCAATCGGGTGGCACAGGGGCTCAACACCATGACCATCCGATCAGCAATGCAGAGCCTCGACTGCCTAAACCACCACTGCCCCTTATTAACTTGGCATGTTAATTGATCTTTTTTTCCCCCCTTTTTTTTAAACAGTGTTAAAAAATCAGTGTTGAATCTAACTAGTACATATCATACAGCTGTTATGCTTTTTTGTTTTTTTCTTTCATTTACTAGAGTTCAAATTAAAGGTTTAAAAATAGCCAAAAACAAAACACGTTTAAGGTTGAAATTACTAGTTGAATATGCTCTTTTTGTGTATGTGTGTTTTTTATTGATTGATTTATTTTTTAACATCAGAATTAATAAAAATCACCATGAATATACAGTATGAGCCATTCTAACGTTGTGACTCAATCTAGGTCTCTGATTTATTTTTCTCTTTTTGTGTTCAAATGTTTTCCCTCATATAATGAGATAATGAGAACAGATTGGCTGTTATAGCATCTGAATTTTATTAAAAACAAGAATAAATTGTCAGTTGTCAAGTTTGTCTAATAAACTGATGTTTGGGCCCTTTGAACGCTTGATGTTGAACTGAGTGTTACGACAGAAATGTACTTGCTGTTAAACCGGCAATGTCGTGAGCGCTTTCATTCATATAAGCAGAGGGGGTGCTTCACACAAACACACACATTAAGGCGAGAGAGAGTGTGTGAACCAGCACAGTGTCAAATTACGCGCACACACACACATAGTAATGGGCTGAGGAAGAAAATGGATTTTTAACCTCTGTATTGAGAATTTCTTTTGCTTTACTCGCGCACACACGTGTGTTATAAAAAACAGTACACGCACGCTGTACACACACGTATACAAACACATAATAAAATATGTTTTAAACAGACACACACGTGGTCACAGTGTTATAGTAAACACGAGCACTAAGACCCAGGAGGGAGAAAAATCGTTGGCTCAGTTGTGATCACGTGACGCTCGTAAACTGTACTCGTAAACCAAGACAATGCTCGTTTTTCAAGTCAAAATGTATTAAAAATCTTTGCTCGTCTTGCGGAACACAAGTAACCGCATTACTCGCAATCCGAGGTTCCACTGTATCACCAGAGGATCCCAGTAGGGGGCGCCCTGGAGAATTCAAACGTGAAGAAAACAAACATGCTGACATTTGAAGTTTTGTTTCCATGTTGACATTTAAGATGGCATCGACCTCCCATCAACTCTTCATACAGGTGGGGAGGAAACTTCTCTTCAAAACTTTCCAACATTTTTGACTTTCCGTCTGACTACACTGCCCCTTGCTTTAACACGCATATTGCATCTGTTGTGTTAATTTCTGAGGATGTGCATAAGCTAGATGAACGCAGGGTACATGAGGCATCCATCATGCGTGTGTATACACTTGCTTAAAAGCAAGTACACTGCCCGGCCAAGAACAAGTTGCAATTTAGGATCGGTCAAATTATTCTGCTAAATCAAGCAAAACAAACAAACAAAAATAATCATGAACACCTAATGAAGTTGCTTGGTAACAAATCAACAGTAAAAACCAGAGCTATGATCAATAGTGAAAGAGCATTTCCATATGCACAAAATGTGATGAGAACAAATTCAAATTGTATTTATACACAACCATACACAGGATGCCAAATGCTTATACGACCCAAAATGGAAAGATGGAATAGAATGGAAAGATTTCAGTACAGTAAAGGAAAATTGGACTAGAAGAACAGAATTAAACTAAAGATATAATTTCCAATTAAAAAATACAATTAAAATGCAAATGTTAAAATTTGGGATGCAACATACAAATTACATACAAATTACTAAAAAACTAAAAACTAAAATAGAATAAAAAATTTAATTATATATACAGTATATACGTATACTGTATTACACAGAATGTGCAAAGTGTAAAGATACTTTATTAAAATACAAAATAATAATAATAATAATAATAATTCAGTTGGCCATAAGAAAACTACTTTTTGCCAGGGAGCATAAATATTGGACTGAAGCAATGGAAAAAGTTCCTGTGTTTCGATGAGTTCAGATTAACCCTATTCCAGGGCGTTGGTCAATGAATGAAATCCAACAGAGTGTGCCTTTTCTTGGACGGATGGTGTACATTTCCACCCTAATATGGCGTATAAAATTAGTGTTAAAAGTTAGGCACCTTTTATATCGCATCAAGTCAGCTCAATGTTCTGGCTCACAAACACACACTGTATTTTACATAGTCAAATTCATGCACAATGTAAGCCGGTGCATTTACCAGAGAGACATTACGACGACACCACGAGGCGAGTAAAATACAGATTATATTGCTATATAAATAAATAAGTAAAAGGAAGTAATTAAACTGTAGTCATTTCTATACGCCTGTCATCATATGAAACAGGATTGCAATTGAGAATAAAGCATTTCGCAGATTTCCCCCTTAAGAGCGACTCCCAGCTCCAGACAAATCACACAGCTGAGTGAGGAGCTGCAAATCTCCAAATCAACAGAACTCTCCTCCGAGCTGGAAGTGATGCGAAGGCAATAACCTTAAGACTAATGCGCATTTAAATGTGAAGTATCATCCGGCATGTTGAAAATGGCTATTCGGAGGGTGCTGTGTTATTGCTCCTCCGAGTACCTCGGAGATGATTTTGAGAACAGGTACGCAGTAATTGTCAAGAGCAGGACGTATGTGTTACATTAGCTAGTGAAACAGGAGGGCGGGGGGTAATACATCTGTTAAAGCTCGCATCTCTCCAAGGATGTGTTTCAGCACGCCGGACTTGACGGCTTTAGCTTAATGAACCCGAGTATGAACCAAATGAGCATATTGTGATTGCACAATGGATTTTTAATGCTTCCATCCTGCATTCCTTAGTTAATCTGATCCCAATTCCTCCTTTGATTGAATTTCAAAATTTCTTTAAAGAAAAGTGTCGTTATTGTATTGATGTGTTCCTTACTTGAAATTTTACACAATGTGGCCGGAGTTAGAGTAGGGGTGGGGCTGGGTTTGTGGGAGGTGTTTAAAATGAATGATCACGTTCCGAGGTTCAAAGTTTTTCAACGTTTCGGAAAACCCCCATTAAGAATCTAAACAGGTTCCTGTTATAAATGAAATTAACAAAGTTAATTAGTTTTTTTCCCCTTTTTTTCCCCAAATTTTCCCAGCTTAAATTTTTTTTATCATTATCATGCCACCATAACCAGGACTGATCTTTTAATAAGTAATGTGATGTAAGGATTCACACAGAGCTGGGAGTTAAAGAGTAACTACAATAAAGTGCTGAGTCGTCAGACCTTCATGGTAACATGACACAAGATCTTTATCGCTGCTTTCTTTCACATCTACCAGACAAACTTCAATCCTTCAAGGGTCTGAGTTTACTTTTTAAAAATAATAGTTTTTATTTGCATTTGCAGGAAAGATGTTGCCCAAATCAGTGTGCAAGTTGTGGCATTGGATGTGGTACGTGGCCTTGCTGCTGTCCGTCTTCCTGATCACTTTGCTCTACTACAGTCCGTCCTTTCGATGTCTGACCCGAGAACTTGAAGCAGCCATAAGAAACTCTGCACGCCATCCTGTCTTGGTGCTCATCTGGTTCTGGCCCTTTAACCAAACCTTCGATCTTGACCTCTGCAGCTCCCAGTTCAACATTAACAACTGTGTCCTAACAGCCGACCGGGATTCCATCTACAAAGCCGACGCCGTCCTGATCCACCACCGCAACATTGCTTTGGACGCATCAAATCTCCCACAGGATCCTCGTCCGCCCCACCAGAAGTGGATCTGGTTGAACCTTGAGTCCCCGTCGAACGCTCCCCAGATCTCTGGCCTCGACGACCTGTTCAACGTCTCGCTGAGTTACCGCAAAGACGCCGACATCAGCATGCCTTACGGTTCTCTGGTTCCGCGCGACCGCCCGTTTGAGGACTTTGTACCTGCACAAAAGGACAAGCTGGTCTGCTGGATCGTTAGTAACTACAATCCAGAACACAAGAGGTTGCAGTATTACACGCAGCTCAACAAGTACGTCCCAATTCACGCCTACGGCAACATGTTTGAGAATCAGGTTTCTGAAGAGGAGTATCAAGAAATCATCTCAAGCTGTAAGTTCTACCTGTCCTTCGAGAACTCCGTGCACAAGGACTATATCACGGAGAAACTGTTCAACCCACTGGATCTGGGGGCGGTCCCCATAGTCTTCGGCCCGTCCAGGCAGAACTATGAGAGCTTCGTCCCTGGAGACGCCTTCATCCATGTGAATGACTTCCCAACAATGATGGCTCTGGCCAAGCACCTCTTACATTTGCACCAAAACGATGCCTTGTATCTCAGGTACTTCAGGTGGAGGAGACGTTTCCGAGTAAAGAAGACTCTCTTCCCGGTGGAAAACACGTGCCAGGCTTGTGAGTACATCCGACAGAACAGGCAGTACCAGGTGCTCACAAATCTCTGTCAGTGGTTCTGGTATACAAGCGATGAACTCAAGTAAAACCACCGTCGAGACTTTTTTTTTGTTGCCCTTGTTCACTTCCTTGATCAGATTGCTCAGGTAAATCATAAGCATATTTTGAATGTAAATCTAGCATGTGTATGTTTAGGAATGCATTCCATCCAGAAAGCTGGAATGTTGAGAATCGATACTTATCTTTAAATTCAACTATTTATTTATTTATTCATTCATTGCAACTTTTTTTTTTTTTTTTCCCCATCACTCAACATAGAGACTGTGGAAAGTTCATCAATATCGACATACATTAAATTATGAATAGATAAATAAATCAACCAATAACTGCAAACCATGCTGTGACTTTGAGATTGCAGTGCTGGACTTCGAGACTATTTGATCCGGATCATTAGCAGGCTGGATGAGGAGTGACGCTGACCTCGCCGTTCTTCTGTTTCACCACAGCAGGAGGGACGTGCAAGGAATTAAAAAAAAAATTCCCACTCAGAGTGTTTGGATCGATGTGCGTCAGTGTGATGTTTGTACGAGTCACGGTTTAGCTAACAATAAATACATAATATTTAAATGCTCTCAAGTGCACACACAAGCAAGTGAGAGTTAAAAGGAAAAGATACCTAGGTGACCTTGTGGTATTTACGCACGGTTTGCTGTGGGAGAGATCTCAAAAGTTTCAAATGCTTCAAAATGTTATGAAGAGTGTAGACCTTGCTCCAGGCGAAATGTGACAAGACCAATTTGGTATCATGATAAGTTAAGGTAAACTTTTGAATAAATTGGAAAAAATGCAACTGTTGTGATGTGATATCGTCACATTGCTAAAATAGTGTGTGAATATACTGTATACTTTTTACAAACAGATATAGATAGATACTGTGGCTTAGTGGTTAGCACTGTCGCCTAGCACCTCCAGGGTCCGGGTTCAAGTCTCACCTCGGCGCATGGGGGATGTTCTTCCTGTGCTTGATGGGTTTCCTCTAGGTGCCCCGGTTTCCTCCCAAGGTCGTAAAATGGGAATAAATACAATGGTCCAATGGTTGGATTACACAGGTACATACATATATAAACACTAAAGTGTTTAAATGTAAATTGCATTTGTATTTATAATTATAATCTTTAAAATTGTAAAATATTACACTATTTTGTAAAAAAAATAAATAATAATTGTTAGCACTGTCGCCTTGCACCTCCTGGGTCTGGGTTTAAATCCTGGCCAGGTTCGATTCCAGCCTCTGTGTGCATTTGCATGTTCTCCCCGTGCTTGTTGGATTTCCTCCGGGTACTCCGGTTTCCTCCCTCCGCCCAAAGACATGCAGGTCAGGCAATTTGGTGTTCCCCAGATTGCCTGTAGTGTGTGAATAAGTGCATACAGTATGTGAGTGTGTGTACAGTATGTGTGTGTCCCCTGAGATGGATTGGCACCCTGTCCAGGGTGTACCATGCCTCGTGCCTTAAGTCTCCTGGGATAGGCTGCAGGCCTCTGTGACCCTGTATACAGGATAAAGCGGTAAACACGATGCGTGAATGAATACTAGATAATAAAATTAAATGTATTTATTTATTTATTTGAGAACATTAAGTAAGCATAAAAATATAACTAAACCCTCTTTCCTTTTCTGTCTTTATTCCTGCCTTCCCTTTTTTTAAATGCAACCCTGCAGGTTTTACTCTGGATGTCAGTGTCTTCGCCAAATGATATACCTGTATGCTGAACTATGGTTTGAAAACCATTTTCATGAATCATTTTTATGTTTCGATGCTAAAGCAGTAGAATTACTAGTTAAAGTTAAAGTATCCTCAATTTAAAGTGTTTTGAGATCAAACCTAAAGCGATCGGGGGATTTGCAGAGCACACAGGGTCTGAGATTATTTTTTTATTTAATCATATGAGCAGGAGAACACTCCAGCGTGCAGTATGGTTAATGCTGTAAGAGTATGAATCCGAATGTGTGTGAGTGAGGAGCTGGGGGGGGGGGAGATTGTTTGCTCATAGTTATGGTTATTCATATATTATAATCTCATGTGCACAGTGATGATGATGATGATGATGATGATGTGTACTTGATGTGTACAGATGTTTTATAACAACTGAAATGTCAAGTAAGGCACTACAAAATAAGGGGAAAAAAACTTAAATTGTAGGATTTAATGGAGTGCAGGAAACATACAGCAGAGCCTTAAGGGTTTAAATAGGAAGACGAATACCTGGTGAACTCAAGCATGGGACAGGGTCATGTGACCTGCTCGGAATCTGTAAGGCCGTCCAAGGGAAGATTGAGTGGAATAAATAGAGATGGACAAAACTCCAGATCCAAGCATAATGTATGCTATGTGTCATGCTGTTATAGTAAACTAATCAACAACAGAGTGGGGTGATGGTATTCTTTATCTTTCTACAATAGCACTTCACTCAATGTTTTGTTCCTCTTACACTACATTATGTCACTGGATATTACTGATTATTATTAAATATTGTCTTTTATTAAAGAAAATCACTTGTTGTTTACTGTATGTTGTTAGATAAAATCATGAATGCAGCTGTCTTCGTGTCGTTATTGTAACCTAATAATTTGAAGCCTAAACTAGTAATAGATCTAATTATTGTTCTTAAACTTTTTTCTAAGACATTTGTCTGTTTCTGAAAAATCCCTAATAATCTGGCCCAACCCTGACATCACTAAACACTAGAGGAAGTGGGATTTAGAGGTCAATAAGTCTCTTGTGTGGTCTGCAGTGTTGGGTGTAACGCGTTACAAAGTAACATGTTAGAGTACTTGGATTACGTTTTTGATGTAACGAGTAATCTAACGCGTTAGGTCCGCCATTTAAGTACTCAGTTATTTAGTTACTTTTTTAAAAATCTAACCCGTTATTCAGACAATTTATGCAATTCGTGAGCCAGACAGCAGTCATTCCCAATCCATTATTGTGTGTGTGTGAAAGTTGTCCTACAAGCCCCGCCCCCGATAACACGTCCCCCTCTGTTATTCCAGCTGTTATACCCCTATCTTCCCCGGCCAGGCTCGATTCCCATCTCTGTGTGCATGGAGTTTGCATGTTCACCCCGTGCTTGGTGGGTTTCCTCCGGGTACTCCGGTTTCCTCCCACAGTTCAAAGATATGCAGGTTAGGCTAATTGGCATTTCCAAAAATTGCCCGTAGTGTGTGAATGAGTTTGTGAGTGTGTGTATGTGTGTGTGCCCTGCAATGGATTGGCACCCTGAACAGGGTGTACCCTGCCTCATGCCCTAAGCCTCCTGGGATAGGCTCCAGGCCCCCGTGACCCTAAATACAGGATAAAGCGGTATAGACAATGACTTAGTAAGTGAGTGATACCTCTATCTCACCTATGCAGTTTGACTATACGAGGGCCGACGTGCGGAAAGATGGAAACCTAATCACAGCGCCAGAACTCATGGTGAATCATGATGAACCGTACTTACGGCCACCGCACGAAACCGTGTAGGTGAGATAGGGGTATTAGTAGTTAACAGATTATGGGCCAAACTTCAAATTCAAATTTCAAATTTTATTTGTCACATACACTTGGCTGAGTGATGATGGTAGAATAATTATAAAGGCCTTGATTAAAACAACATGCATGAGGAATCACAAAGGAGTTTTCATTTTCTTCAATGGAAAAGTACTCTAACCAGTTACTTTTATCAGAAAATATGATAAAATAATGTAACTGATTACTTTTTAAAGACAGTAATTTTGTAATGTAATTAGTTACTTTTAAAAGTAAATTCCCCCAACACTGCTCAGGTTACACCAGTATCAGGAAGTATTTGTTGATAGACACTTTAAAGCACTTTTGGAAGCTGCTCTGGATAAGGCATTTGCCAAATGACAATGCAAATGAATATGTAAATGACTCACTAAACAGTAGCCACTTTTTTAACCCACAGTGCTGTTCACTACTCCTATCTACAACATGGGTACACAGATGTGTCCATAGCTAAAAAGGTTTTAAAGATTAAAGGTTTTCCATCATCCAGTTAGGGAAAAAAAAAAAGAAAAATGCTACTCAACTTAGATTTTTTTTGTTGACTAGAATAATGAATGCAAAAATACAAATGTAGAAATATAGCACATATAGGATTCTAATTAAAGAAGGAATAAAGCGCAACTATGACATAAAAACATATCCATTAAAGGTCCAAATTTAAAATGTTAAGCGCTCCAATCAAAATATTGAGTAAAATTGTCATGTGCTAGATGTAATAATCTACTTTAAACAGGGAGTGTATTTGGCTGATGACGAAAGAAGTACAACTTAGTGTTAACAAGGAGTAAGATACACAATAGGTTAGGCAGAGAGTTCTGCTGTACAGAAAGACTGGCAAAGATTCAGAGCTTCAACCTGAAATAATAATAATATCACTAATTACATTAAAGCGTATTTCTAGCTTTAACCTTTTAACTATTTTTACAAACTCTGTAAAATTCTTACAACACTAATCTAAAATGAAAAAAGGAAATAAAGGTGGTAGTGGTGTTGCCTCTAGGATCGAGGGTTCGATTCCCTCCTTGGATCTATGTATGTGGAGTTCTATGTATGTGGAGTTGTATGTACTGTACCGGGAGATCTCCCTGTGCTTGGTGGATTTCCGGCAGGTTCTCCAGGTTTTCTCCCACAGTGCAAAGTCATTCAGATAAGGTTAACGGGAATTGCCAAGCTGCCCATAGTGTGTGTGTGTATACAGTATGTTTCCGCATATGATTGTGTGTTTGCCCTGCGATGGATTGGCACTGTGTCCAGGGTGCACCCTGCCAAGTGCCCCCCCGACTCTGTACAGGTTAATTAGTACACAAGATAAATTAAAGAACTTTTAACAGTTAACAATCTTTTAACTTTTAACATAAAAAAAAAAAACATGAAAAATCCTCTAAATACATTTAAAAGAAAAAAAGAAATTAATTGGATAATAATAATGCAAGGCCACTTAAATGCAAAAAAAACATTAAAGTGCAAGTTTTTTCACAATTAAAAAAAAGGTCTAATAGCAAATTTGGTTTCTAGAAGGAAAAGTTGGTGAATAAAAAAGTTTTTATGGCTTCAATAACTAATTATGTGGATACATATTTGGCTGCTGTGCGCAGTATTTCTGGATTATACCCATAAAATAAACATGTGCTATAATCATCACAGGGTCGATGTCATTTTTTTGTTTTGTTGTTGTTGTTTTATATATATTTATATAAATCTGGAAGGAGTTTCTGGCTGCAGAGATGTTGCAGCCCCCTGCTATAGATAATTAATGTGCCATTTCACCAAATGATTACTGATTATGTATCACACACTGATTGCTCACAACAAGAGAGAGAGAGAGAGAGAGAGAGAGAGAGAGAAAGTTTTGTGTATCTTTAATAACTCTAAATAATAAGTGACCACTTGGTGGAGCTGTGGTCTCGTCCCGGAGGCTCACGGTTCGAGTTTACAGTCTAACAGTCTCAGCACTGGAGGGGGAGAAAAAAGAAAAAAAACCCTGTCCATTTATTACATTTCAGCATGCAAGCTTGAGAAATAACGCTGGCAGTAGAGCGTTTGGAAAGGAGAAAAGACGAAAGGAAGAAAAAAAAAAGAAAAAAAAGAAAAAAGGAATGGCAAATGTTTCTGTCCACACGCATGGGCAGCATGTGGAGTGTAATCTGTGCACGAGCTTCTTCCCCAATTAGGCTCAAATGATGAGTTTTAAAAAGCGGCACATGACGGCCAAGCTGCTGATTTTAGCAGTAATAAAGGACACATGGCTGCATTTGAATGAAAGAACAGAAAGAGGAGAGGATCAGGAGAGGGTGAGGAGGATGCAGTAATGCTTTATTGTATGTCTGTATCTTTAGTAAGCTGTGACGCAAGTTGCATCCGTCTCTCAGCCTCCATGTGGGATTTATATAGTTATCCCAGCGTTCCGGTGGGCCTTGGTTTGATATGCATGCGCCTACACACATCCCTTAATACACACGTACACAAACACTCATACACACTAACACATGCATTCTCCTTTATGAGCATAATACTGCTACACAAGGAAAAAAGTTCCCATCAGCGGCTAGTTATTGCAAGAAAAGCAATGCATTATTACAAAATCTGTCATTTATTACTATAAATATCTCATTACTAGAAGAAGAGAATTATTAAAAGATGTGTATTTCTTTACTCTTAGCAAACATCATTATGAAATATTGATACAAATACCTTTGTATCTTGTTTTACAGGATATTTATCTACAATACCTCATTATCACAAAAGTATCTCATTAACTGATAACTCGCAATTCTTAAGAACTAAGAGATGTTTTTTCTCATAAAAGCCAGATGTTTCCTTGTAGTAACAAGATTTTTTTTAATAGTTATGAAATGCTTTATATGTAGTAAAAAGATGTTTTTCTAATAAAAGTGACATGCTTGTCTCATATTAACAAGAGGTTTTTCTTGCAGTAGCGAGAAATCTTTCTTGCAGTAGCGAGAGGTTTGTCTGGTAGTAAAGAGATCTTTTTCTCGTAGTAATGCAGTATTTCTCTTGAAGAAAGAAGCAATGTGTTTTTCACATAATAAACAGATATTTTCATGTAGTAACAATTTTGGACATGTAGTAAAGAGATATTTTTCACATTTTAAGGAAACGTTTTTCATTAGTAACGAAATATTTTTTACAAAGTAAAGAGATGTTTTTCACGTATAAGAATTTTTTTTCATGTAGTAAGGAGACGTTTTTCAAGTAGCAACAAGATATTTTTCACATAGTAATGATATGTTTTTCACATACTATCGAGATGTTTTTTTTTTTCATTGTAAGACGATGTGCAAGCGGATAGCATGTTACACCACCCCCCAACAGTTTGAAAAGATGCGGTCGGCTGGTGTCACGAAGCAATGTGCAAAGGTGGGATGGATAGTTAAGGGTTAAAACGTATTAGGGAGATGTTTCTCATGTAGTAACATGATATATTTCACATAGTAAAGAGATTTTTTTCGAGGTATAAACAAGATGTTTTTGAGATATCAACAAGATGTTCACATACTAACCAGAAGTTTTTAACGAGATGGTTTACATGTAGTAGGAGATGTAATCTATTCTTTTTCTGATGTGGCATCAGTGCACTTCTGTACTGCTTTCCCTATCTAACTTTACATTGCTCTCTGTCAGAGGCTTTCTCTCTTTCTTCCCCCGCCCCCCTCTCTCTCTCTTCTCTGTCATGCAGTGTCATGGCACAGCACTGAACGTCGCCAGGTTGATGGAGTGGAGGAAGAAAAACAGAGGATTGAAGCAAGGAAGGAATTGGCAGGAGGGAAACACACACACACACACACACACACACACACACACACACACACACACACACACACACACACACACACACACAC
>JAQQZT010000023.1:32434333-32445378 GCA_030068275.1 Clarias platycephalus | reverse complement strand
CACACACACACACACACACACACACACACACACACACACACACACACACACACACACACACACACACACATATTCCTACTTTTATTATGATGTGCTTTGCAGTTTTTCACGATTTCTTACACACATTTTTTCCCCAATAAATTTTGAAAACACATTTTACTGGAGTTCACTTTCATTAAAAATTCCTACCACACACACACACACACACACACACACCCTCAAAAAAACAAACAAACATAAGCGCAAGGATGGAAAGATAAAGCATATGATGGTGAGAAGAATGAAAAAGAATTGAAGGAACAAAAGAAGGATGAAAGGATGAACACAAATTAAAAAAGAAAAGTAAAAATAAACAGTGATGCATGGTGAAAATGGTGATGATAAATGGTGAAAGAAAGTAAAGCTAAATAATTTAACAGGTAAAGGGGAGAGACGGATGGAAGAAGGGATGAATAAAAGAAAGGAAGGCTGAAAAGAAGGACAAAAAGTAGACAAAGGTAATCAAAGAAAAAAAAAATGATACAATGATAGAAAGATGGAAGGGAGGAGCAGAGAAAGGACACATGCAGACATAAGAAAAATAACAGATGAAAGGCATGATGGATGAACGGAAGGATGGAAAGAGGAATGGTGAGAGGGATGGAAGTGTGGATAAAAGGGATAGAAGCATGTATGATGAAAGAAAGAAAGAAAGAAAGAAAGAAAAAGAATATGGACAAAAGGATGGATACCAGTATTTAAAGAAGCAAAGAAAAATAAAAAGATGGTTAAATGGAAGAATATAGAAGGATACAAAGTTATTTAAAAGGAAGGAAATAAGAAAAAGGAAGGAAGAAAGATATGGTAGAATGAAAGAAAGGACAGATAGAAAAAAGGAAATAACAAAGGTAAAAAAAAAAGTGGGAAGTAAATGTGGAATGAAAGAGGGATGGAAGTACGGATAGAGGGACACAAGGAAAGAAAAAGACAGACAGACAGACAGAAACATATTTCACCTCATTTCTCTTAATACCAAAACATTTTACAAAACACTAAACACTGCCCTGACACCAGACTAGTATATCAGTGAAATTAGCTTGCTAGCTAAGAATTAATCGGCTTAGCTCACTAGTTAGCTAACATGGCTAATTTTCATTGCTTTGAAAAAGTTACATAATTTGCATAAAATCTACATCAAGCTAGCTGACACTTGGTCTAATTCTTAAGAATTAAACAAGCTTAGCTTTCTAGTTAGCTAACATGGCTAATTTCCATTGTTTTAATAAAGCTGCGTAATTCACCTTAACTCTACATTGAGCTAGCTGAAACTAGGTCTCATTCTTACTGATGGCTTCCTCTAATTAAACTTTTTAGCTATCTAACAAATGTGTTTATCGCTGAGTTAGCAATTTACCTGCTAGCATTTCACTGCTATCAGGTTGCCATTTGAAAGTGTTGCTGAACTTTGAAAGTAGCTGAATAGCACGCAATGACATTCAATATCCGATATAAATATTTTTTCTCTGCTTTTCTGCTTTCTCTGTTTTTATTCTTTCTCAGAATTAAGGTTTTTAAGGAATTAAGATTGACTAACTATACAGGAGTTTTTGTGACCTATTTGCTGCGTTGCTTTTCTTCGCTAGCTTGCTAATCGTGAGTTCCTGAAGGAGGGCAATCTGTGGATCTTTGTTTTTTTGTGGATGTATTAAACTTTAGAGACTGAAAAGAAACGGTTGAAAAAGGCATATTATAGATTATAGAAATATTTTGGGAAATAAAAGGACATGCTGTTGGATTTATTAAAGCCAAGGATAACCTGTGTGATGGTCTTATTGTTCTCTTTATTCCTAAGAAAAGGAGGATGTAGTTTGTTTACAAGTGAACAGAACTGCTGAGCTCATTAGATTTAATTAGTGTTTATTGTTGTTGGTTTTCTGAGAGACCGTGTGTGAAACTGTTTTGCACTTGGGCTCTGTGAGGTGCATTTTGGATTGTTTGGTGGTTTACTAGGTCGCGTTTTTGGGTTTCCTCTCAATGCATTATTTGCTTCCTTTCCTTTTTTGATCATGGCTGTAGTAGTATTTGTTAGTACCAGCGTACACCTTTGATAGGCGTGTGTGTGTGCACATGTACAGTTACCGCACATCTCGTAAGCTGTGATAAAATAATAATATTTTCCTCTTTGTTTTATTAGCTAGTTTTATTTAGCTAGTAACCAATGTATTCTTTCTGCTTCTATGCCTGCTAAAGGGACTTTTCATTTTGAAAGTTTCATTGTGAAACATTGTGTCTTAATGCAGAGTTGCTGTTGTGGATCATTTAACACCCTATACATTTTAATAAACATTTATGAATAATTTTTTTTTATTTTTATTTAATTATAAACTCATAACATGACATATTAGATCAATCAGACTATATTCATTGTAATGTCGCTTACTAAGATCAACTATTTCCCTGAGGTATGTACTGTAAATACAACACGTTCCTGACTCCCAGAAGAGGAACCTGATGTGGTCTTCTGCAGTTGCAGCTCCTTTACATAAACTTTTGAACTGTTGTGCATGCTTTTTTGACTGCCAGGCCTGGTCATACTCCTCTGACCTCTCTCATCATTTTTTTTTTTTTGGTTCTTGCACCATTCGGAAAGTGTAAACTCTGAAGAGTGATGTGTGTGAATAGCCCAAAAGGTCATCAGCTTCTGAAGTAGTCAAACCAGCAACCTGCCACAAGCAAAGTCACTAGTCACATTTTTTTTTTCTCCACCATGATGTTTGAGGTGAACCTGAACTGAAGCTCTTGACCTGAATCTGTATGATTTTATGCATTGTGATGCTGAAACATAATTGGCTGAATGTTCCTATTAAAGTGACTTGCCAACATATATATGAAGCATTGTGTGTGTGTGTGTGTGTGTGTGTGTGTGTGTGTGTGTGTGTATAAAAGTTGCGGGGAAGGTAATGCTGTATCCGAATGTTTGCATATATGCTGAATTTGCTGTTTCATCCCCAGAAGGCCTCATATTCACTTTATCATCATCTACTGCTTCTGCTCTCCTCCATCCTCTCCTTTACTCTCTTTCTCTCTCTATCTCTCTGTCTTTCTCTCTTGCTTTTTCTATCTCTACCACTGTCTTTCTCAATCTGTCAGGCGCTTTCTCTTTTACCCTTCTCTTCCTGTGTTGCGTACTCACTCTCTCTCTCTCTCTGTCTGTGTCTTTCTTCACCCTCTCCCTATCTTTATCTACTGTATCTCTCTTTATTGCTCTCTCTGTCGGTCTCTCCCCAAATTAATAACGATTGCCTTTAAAACTTGGATGAAAGTCCTTTGCAGTCAGAGAATTCCTGAAGTCTGGAACTCATGGACATGACCAAATGCAGAGTTCTCTCCCTCAATATGCTTTGTCAGGCCTTTACTGCAGCTGCCTTCAGCTGCTGGCTGTTTCTGGGTCTTTCTTCCCTCAGTCTTGTCTTCAGTATTTGAAAAGCATTCTGTATGTGGGTTGAGAGCAGGTGACTGACTTGGCTATTCAACAATATTCCATTTCTTGGGTAGCTTTCGCTGTATGTTTTAGGTTACTATTCATTTGCAAAGTGAAGCACATGAAAAAAAATAGCATCCTGTCATTTTTATCAGCAGTTAGATCATCAATGAACACCAATGACCTGGTTCCATTGGCAGCCATACACACTTATGCCATAACACCGCCTCCCCCATGTGTGACAGATGATGTGGTGTTTCGGATCAGGAGCTGCTTCTTTTTTTCTCCATACTTTTCTCTACCCATAATTCTGGTTTCACTATTAATTTTGGGTTCATCAGTTCAAAGAATCTGGCAAAGGTTTCTACCAAAGACTAATCTGGTCTTTCTGTTCTTGAGCATTACCAGAGGTTTTCACCTAGTTGTGAAGCATCTGAATTTATTTCATAAAGCCGTCTCTTGACTGTCGTCTTTGGCGATGACACCCCTACCTCTTCAAGAGTGTTCTCGACTTGGCTAGATGTTGTGAAAGAGTTCTTCTTCACCATGGACAGAATTCTGTGGTTATTGAGTTTAGTTGTCTTCCATGGTCTTCCAGGCCTTCTGCTGTTCCTGATGTTGAGAGTTTGAGTGATTATTTACAAATGTAATATATATATATATATGCAAATGTAACACTTTTATCTGCTAGAAATCGTCTTGGAGTAATGAGGGAACAGGACACACCAGACCATGCACCTGCCTGTCATCAATAAGTTCCATTATTTATGACCCCTCCATTTGCACCCATTTTCCAGTTATTGCCACATACAGTATTTGTCAAAAACGTTGAATAAAAGTTAAAAGTCTTGACTTCACTCACATCTTCAGTATTCCATTTCAAATTCAGTGTGATGGTGTACAGAGGGCAAATGGCAAAAAAAAGAGAGAAAACTTGTCTTTGTTCCAAAGTTTATGGACCTGACTGTATATATCACCCTCACTGTATCTCTCTCCCTCACCTCCTCTATGACTCATATGGAAATGGAAAAGGGCAAAGAGAGACAGAGAAGGAGAAAAAAAAATCCTCCCATCACAGTGGCCCATTTAATGGAGTGCAGTAGTGAGATTTGGCCTCTTTGCCATTATGGGAGATCAGTTCAGAGTAAAAATAGACTGATTAAGTTTATTAAGAGGTGCTGCTGGGGGCGTGATAGACTCTCTCTCTTTTCTTTGTGCCTCATTATTATATCTATTTCTTTTAGTCTTTCTAATTCTCCCTTCAGCTACTTTTCTCATTTAACTCTCTATCTTGTTGCTTCCCTCATGCTTCATTTTTCTCTTCTTCCTTTCTTTAGCATCACTCCATCTTTTTTCGTCTTTTCTCGATAAGCCTTCCCTTTTTCCCTTTTTTTGGCCATTTCTGGTCTTTTTTTGGTCTCTCTCTCTCTCTCTCTCTCTCTCTCTCATACACAATGCAAATATTCTGTATGCGAGAGAAATGGTGCAGTCCATTTTGACGGCTGTGTAGGGCACTTGGAAGTGTGAACACTCACGGCAGCCGTTTACAGGCTCGCTCCTGACTGAAGTGCTGAAACACGTTTCCTACAAACTGCTCTTGTATGAAGTGAGTCCTTCTCTTTATGTTATTATTCTGAATGAGGACAAAGTCCAAGTGTAAAAGATATAAGCATTTAGCATTTTAATATAATACATGCTCTGCATTGTGTGGGGTAAGATGATTTAGGAAACAATGTCTTAAATTATGAGGTTTTCAGGAATTTTCAAAATTCTTCATAAAAGGTGATTTAACTGTTTGTTTTTGTTCATTTCTGACCATCACTTTATTTGAAACAGAGCAACTTTGAGGAAGGCTTTAAGCTCCACCCACTCTGCTATAACATCATGTCCGGAAAAAGCTTGTTTTCCACACTACTCTAATTTCTATGGTATATTGTCTGAAAGTCACGCCCACTCAGCGGAGCTATCAGTTCCATATACGTACTGAAATACACACCCACTCACTACACCTCACAGTTCCATATATGGAGTGAAAGACAAAGCCACTTAGCATTTCTAGTATTTATTTTCATACTAGAAGTGCCCGCGACTTTCACATGGAATTTAATTTCACACTCATTATCGCATTTTTAAAAAATGTTAACGGCATATGTTGAATTTCGGAACGAACTAAAATTTTTACACATTACAGTGATGTCCGTGGAATGAAGGTGTGAGATTTTGTTTATTAAGTAGATATCAATTGCACACTCATAAGCAAGGTTGATTTTTTATAATATGAGGTTTTTTCCCTTCAAATTTCAAAGTAACATATCTTTTCTTTCTGTAGGCCAATCTAACTGTGAAAATCTCATTAAAATTCCAAAAAACATTTTAATGTGTTCTATTACTTATCCTATGTCCCCTAAATTATTTTTCACAAATATCTTCAATGTACAGACACGCCAACTTGACAGTTGTATTATATGTATAGATACAGACTGAAAGACAAGTGCCCTCAATGCCCCTCTTTTTTTGTCATATTTAATATGGACTGAAAGACACACCCATTCAGTACATCTCTCATTTATACACATATATATTTCATATATATATATATATATATATATATATATATATATATACAGCGAAAGACACACCTGTTACACCTCTCATATATTTACTGAAAGACCCACTCAGGGCTCCTCTCATTTCCATATACTGTATGAACCGAAAGACAAGCCCACTCATTAAACCTCTTATTTCCATATACTGTATATAGTCAAAGACATACCCACTCAGGGCTTCTCTCATTTCCATATACTGTATGGACCGAAAGACAAGCCCACTCATTAAACCTCTTATTTCCATATACTGTACTGTATGTACTGAAAGACACAAGCACTCTGCCCATCTTTTATTTCCCGACTGAATTAACTTGTTATCTTAAAAATCTATTTGTTGTGTTACAGCACTTAATCTGGTTCTAAATAAAGTTCCTTTTCACCTTCATTACCTCTCATTTCATCTCTTTATTTTTGTTTTTTTCAATATGTTCTATAACTCTGTACGTGTGTGTGTGTGTGTGTGTGTGTGTGTGAGACCCAAGCGGCCCAAGCCCCTCCCAGTGGATAATATTAGCAGGAGTTTCAGCCTGTGTATGTGTACAGGTGTGTGACTGCATGTGGGTGTGTGAGAGGCTTTGAGAAAGACACCATACACTCCAGAGTTGTTGCTGTGACAGCGCTTTTGTAATTAAGTGTGTGTCGCGAGGCTAGTCCTCATTATGACACATTTTGACCCTACAATGCTGTGGGACTTGTATTTTTGGAATTCAGACTGACAGAAATGAGCTCGTACATTCACACACACTCAAACACACACACACACACACACAAACACCCACACACACGTCTCCCCATCCTCTCGCACCCGTTTCGGATGGGTGCGGCTCAGTGGGTAAGAAAACAGCTTTGTTTAAAGAGAAAACAAACACGGCAAACGAGTCAATAAACTGAGCAGAGGTCAGTCTGAGTTTTATTCAGCATCTGTTTCATTTGATTTGCACACATACAGCGATGCCAAAGATCCTTCCTCACATGTGCACCATTAAACACACAAACAAACTAAACTCTGTGTTTGCTCTCTAGAGTGTGTGTGTCAATTTGTATGTTAAAACAGACAATGTTTGCTATTTGCCATTTTTGAAGGACTTTTATATTGACAGGGATTTCCCAGTGCCCTTTGCTTTAAATTTATAGTTTAGTCTTCTTATTTGGTTTTTCCTTTCTATGTCTCATATTATTATTTTCCCCCCTTATATTTCAGTTGCATATACTGTAGTGTGCTAACTACTGTATAGCCTCTGTATCATATTTGCTTTTCTTGTTTTGTCAAACGACAAATATGTTTATTAGTATACGTCTACCCTTACATTCTGCGCCATCACATCTAACACAGTAATGAAATACACTTCCCTGGCCTTTTGCTTTGATTGCGGCTGTGGCATGATTTCGAAAAGCTTATGAAAGATCACTTATTCATAATTCCTCATAGAATTTCTCTGCAAAATCTTGTATTGATGATGGGAGCGTAGGACTGCTGCATAAAACCTTCTCCAGCACATCCCAAAGATTCTCAGTGGGATTCAGGTCTGGACTCTGTGGTGGGCAATCCATGTGTGAAAATGATGTCTCATGCTCCCTGAACCTCTCTTTTACAATTTGAGCCCGATTAATCCTGGCATCGTGGAAAAATCTTGGAGCATGCCTGTGCCATTGAGGAAGGAAAAAATGCATTAATGGAAAAACCTGGTCATTCAGTACATTCAAGCCATCAGCTGACTTCATTTTTTGGGGACATACTGTAACCCTGCTGAGCCTAGGTCTGACCAAGAAGCTTCACTTCACCTGCCCCTCTGGTTACCCTGACACACCCATCACTCTGGATCAGGGTCAGGCTGGACTCATCAGACCACATGACATAATGATTGCTTCACAGTCCAATCTTTATGCTCCCTAGCAAACTGAAGCCTTTTTTCCCCGATTAGTCTCATTAATAAATGGTCGCCTTAACACAACTGTTTAGTCCCAGTCCCTTGAGTTCCGTTCGCCTTGTGCATGTGGAAATGCTCTTAATTTCACTATTCCACATAGCTATGAGTCCTACTGTTGTTTTTGTTTATGATTTGATTTCACGAAGTGTTTAAGTGATCTCCCATCATGTCTTCTGAAATGAGAAGCTACTGACTGCATCAGTTAGGATTAAATAATTTGTTGCAGCTGAACCTTATTAATCACTGCAGGAATTATCCAATGGAAGCCGCTTAACAGTTTGCTTAGTCAAATACAGGTGGTGACTTTTTTTATGTAGTTGGGCAGTGTATATATATTTGGAAAAAAATATTTTCTGATGAAAGTGAGTGAAGTTTTAGTGCAAGCATGCTAGCTATGCATCAGTTAGTAAAAGGTATATCGATCGAGTTAATGCCTGCACTTTTTTGCACCCCTACCAGATTACCTTTACAGAAGGTCTCTTAAGGAAGTCATGCTTTTGAGTGAGTAAGAATTAAACGCCTTGGGGTGCGGATGCTGTATTTAGAAAATAATAAACCACAATTATTGTTTCTACTCCAGAGTATAATAATAATTTTCTATAATAGCACATCCCGAAGTGTTTTTTTTCCCTGTAAATATTACAGAGAAATTTGCCAACAGTTAGAATTTATATTCATTAAGGGATAATAAACTTTTTATCCATTTAAAGGTTTTTTTTTTTTTACTGTAGAAATACTTTTTATAGTTACATTTAATGTCTTTGACCCAAGTTAGTTCTTGTTCTCGTTTCTATTATAGCTGCTATAAGCAGTTGTTTTACCTCGGGCTTCTCGTTTAAGTCTTTCTTGAAGTTCTGTGGTACTGAGAGACCACAGACTGTGTGAACTCCGATATCCTGAAGACGTCAGAGAACTTTACAGCTTTACGGTTTTACCTCTGACTGTTACAAAGCTCCAAAGATCAGAAAACCTCCCCATATGTTTATTATTAGAGTATGTAACACGTCTGCTGTATAAATCTAACAAGATAACATGCTATATTAGAACAAGCCTGTCTGTGAAAAGCTGCATTTTGCCCATCACTCCTGCGGAACCATTACTGCATCTGTTTGATCAAGAAGCTCAACTAAGTCAATGCACCAGTTATTCAGCAGATTCAAAAGTTCAAGAGCTTTCTGGATCTTTATTTCGAAATATGGAGATATGCACAGGTGCATTACTGCTTCGCACCTCCAGGGTCGAGGGTTCGATTCCCACCTCGGCTTTGTGCATGGAGTTTGCATGTTCGCCCTGTGCTTAGTAGGTTTCCTCCAGGTGCTCCAGTTTCCCCCCACAGTCCAAAGCCATGGTGTTTCCAAATTGCCAGGAGTGTCTGATTTAGTGTGTGCATATACTGTATGGCTTGCTATGCATTGTCACCCCGTCCAGGGTTTACCCCTCCCTGATAAAGAATGAGTGAATGAGAGTGAGTATGTTGGTACTTCCAAAAGTAAATCACTTTTTGTGTCAATTTCATAGTGTGTTTATATATTATACACTTATGTATATAGTACCATAATCCTACTATTCTATAGATAACGGTATACATTACACAGATCTGCAAAACCTTAATAGCCCCACATAGTTTTATGATAAAACATATACACCAAAAGTGCACTTGGTATTATTATGACTATTATGTGTTTCCTTATTTACACATTAGAATATTGTAATTTTTAAGCATGCCTAGAAATGACAATCCAAAAAAATTTAAAAAATGATAGTTGGTAAGGTTGATTCCAGAGACAATTAACTAGGAATCTTAAAAGAAAAGGGTATGACCAGGTTGACCTGGGCCTTCTGAAATACATGTTTTGTCCAATCAAAATCCTGAATTCAGCAGATGTGTGATGAGTAGGTCTATCCTGCATCGCAGGTCTGGAGCCTATCTCAGAAGGCTTACATTTATTACATTTATACATTGCATTTGGCAGATACTCTTATCCAGAGCGACTTGAATTCTATCTCATGTAGACTTAGAGCACGAGGGAGAGTACACCCTGGATGCTGTGCCAATCGCAGGGCACACACTCACATGCTACGGGCAATGTAGGAATGCCAATTAACTTAATTTGCATATCTTTGGGAGGACTTTGGGAGGAAACTAGTGTTCCCGGAGGAAACCTACTAAGCACGGGGAAAACATGCAAACTCCATGCACACAGACCCGAGGTGCGAATAAAACCCTAAGCCATGGAGGTGCAAGGCGACAGTGCTAACCACTATGCCACCACTGTAATGTAACTTGTTTTATCAAATAATCACTTAAATTATTAATAATAAGTAATTACTTTAAATAAGATAAAGTAGTTACTTATTTATTAGCAACATTGAGTTCAAAAGGTTGTTGTGGCTGCTGTAGGATGAAGGTGGCTGGTGGTTGAGAGTGGCTTAGGGTGGAGGGTGTGGGCTTTTCTCTCTCTCTCCCCTTCTCTCTCTTTCCCTCTCTCTGTCGAGCTACACATGTCGTTCCTGAGCTGCCAGTGATCCAGACTCCCTCTGCCCTCCGGACCTGTCTGACCCATCCTGGTGCCCCGCGTCTGGTTGGAGATCTGGTCACATTGATGCCCCGTGTGTCTCTTTGGGAAGCATCCAGTGTCTGGGGATGGTTTCACTCTACCATGAAGACGGTTTTGGCCTCGACTGATGTTGACGGCTGTTTCTCTGAGGACTTGACTTGGCTGCAGTCACTCGATAGTTCAGGACTGGAATTTCCTACGAGTCTACCTGAGTCTCCAATAACTACAGTACCTGGACTCCATATTAACATCGATTAACATCAACTGTAATACTGAACTGCCTGCCACCTAACACACAGTATAAATGCAGATCAATTCCTGCTCTCTGTTTCACCTGTTGAGTCCAGTTCCTCTCAAGGTTTCTTCCTATTACCATCTCAGGCTCAGAGTTTTTCCTTGCCACTGTCTTCCTCGGCTTGCTCATCAGGGACTATCTGATCATTTTGATTCATACACATTCACATTCCATACAAACTTAAATAATTCTTTTGAT
>JAQQZT010000023.1:32406111-32419110 GCA_030068275.1 Clarias platycephalus | reverse complement strand
ATTCAGTGTGTTTTCAATTTCAATAGAATAGTTTAAGCTCATACAGAGTAGAATTAGCTCATAGGGTACGGTAGTAATACATAGTGTGTAGATTTAATTCTACAGATTTAATTTAAGTAACTCATACAGTGTGACAGTAACTCCTATGTAGTTGTAACTTGATGTACAGTATAATTTATTTATAAATAGTGGAATTAACTCGTACAGTTTATAATTAACTCATATAGAATGTTTTTTTTAGCTCATACAGGTAAGCTCATCTCATACAGTATAGTCTGGTAGTAAAGAGAGCTTTCATTTCATATATCGTAGTTTTAACTCAATGCAGAATTTATTTATATAGAGTGTGGAATTAATTCATACAGTGTAGATTTAACTTAAATAGAGAAATTGTAACTCATACAGTATAGAATGAACTTGTGGCATTAACTCCTTCACACATAATCAATTGGAATTAAAAACAATGTGAAATGAACTCTTGCACGGTGGTGTAATGGTTAGCACTGTCGCCTTGCACCTCCTGGGTCCGGGTTCGATTCCTGGCCAGGCTCAATTTCCGTCTCTGTGTGCATGGAGTTTGCTTGGTGAGTTTCCTCCGGGTACTCCGGTTTCCTTCCACAGTCCAGAGATATGCAGGTTAGGCTAATTGACATTCCCAAATTGCCCATGGTGTGTGAAATGAACTCTTACAGTGTACAGCTGACTCACATAATTGAAATCAACTACTGTAACCTACTGTACAGTGTCAAACAGACTTATACAGAATGGAATTCATTCATATAAAGTGGCTTTAATCTACGCAGTGTAGAATTAACGTACTGTATATAAAGTAAGATTAACTCCTAAAGTAGAGAATTAACTAATACATAGTAGAATTACGTCCTGAAGTGTGGAATTAACACCTATGAATGAACCTCATTAATATGTAAATCCTCATTAAAAAAAACACCATATAATTACATAAGTAAGGGATGTACTGTACTGTATCTTGACCTGCTGAGATTTTCACAAAGTTATGATGTGCTCTTATATTAAGCTGTTTAAAGTTTTTGTGTATATTTCATATCACTGTGCTCATGCCAGTGTCTCCCAGTATAGACTTAAAAACAAAACAAAAAAAACGAAATACAGCCAGGAGCTCAGGGATCTGGTCTTTATTTACCTTCTCACCGCAGACATAAACAACAGAGTCATGAGCAGAGCAGATCAGATTGACATTTAAGGTCTTAACACACCAGGAACGGTGCAAATAAACGGGAACATTTTGGAGTCGAATTAGACGCACAACAGATATTCACATCAAATGTGACGCAAATATGCACAGGCTTTAAAAAGTAAAATAAAAAAATAAACTGGTTTCCACATCAAGTGATGTTCTTTCCACCTGCTTCACCACTCCTCACCTCACCTCACCCTTCTCTCTCTCTCGTCTTACTCATGTATCAGCTATTTCTACAGCTTTTTCACCTCCTCAACTAAAGCATACAAGAACAGTAACTACACTGCGCACATATACACTCAACATGAAGTGTACAGTATAACACCAAGAAATATAGCAGCTCTCGGTTTTATCAGAACAGCACTAGGAAATGTGACAGACAGACAGACAGACAGACAGACAGATAGATAGATAGATAGATAGATAGATAGATAGATATTAAATTTCAGGAGTAATGCAACTTAAATCAATTTAAAACCCAGAATCCCAGCTTTAAAACCCAGCACTACCATGTTGCTACTGTTGGGCCCTTGAGCAAGGCCCTTAACCCTCAATAATGAAATAAAAATGTAAGTCGCTCTGGATAAGGGTGTCTTCCAAATGCTATAAATGTACGTAGATAGATAGATACATTATTAATCTTTATTAAAGGAAATTCCAGACATCCAGTAGCAATGAAGGCAGTAACACAAAGACAGGTTTGTAGATTTAATAGTATAGCGCACTGTACAGTACATCTTACATATAGTCATTAGACACAGGGTAAATGTCCTTCATAATGTCCCTCCTTTTCCTGTCCTTCATGAATTTTAGATACATTACCATAAATTCTAACATTATATTTTACATAGTTTTTTTTTTTATTGTACATTACTGTCAGACTGACTGATTGATTGAAAACCCACAAATTACACACCTTCACAGATGTGGAGATACAGTATATACAGTAAGAAGTATACACGATACAGGAATTAAAATAAATACAGGAAAGTACTAAATAGGTATAGTACTAAGTAGGGTATAACAAAAACTCTTCGTTTAGCAGTTCATACTCTGTCCTTTTACTCGTTGTCTTTGTAATTTCTGTCCTTTTTATCATAAATACCTGCATTAGCTGGTTGAATGTTTTCTAGTGACGTTTCAACGTGCCGCATCATGATTGATCAGAGAAAAGTTTTTTTTTTTTTGCACAGCGAAAATCCGTGCTTGATGTGAAATGTTCTATTGGGAGGTTATTGGTTCGGGAAAATATTATCGACGTGTGAAAAAACTGCTCGGAAAATGCGCCTCTGATGCGTAATGATTTTTGACCTGAATTTTTTGACCTAAGAGACAAAGTAAAATATATCTCAAGGCGAATAAACAGAATGTGAGGAGGTTAAAGCAAGCTACGAGGGTAAATTCATCAGGTTGGTTATTATTAAAAGATACAGTATGTAAACATGTACAGTATAAACAGTGACATAGTCCACAAAACCTAGAGCATTTTCAGACATTATTTACAATATTATGTTTTAATGAATATACAGTATAATAGAGAGGTCAGGATTGTGCAACATACTGTAGAATTACTTTTTTTTCAGCACATCTAGGCAACATGATGTATTTTATTTTATTTTATTCAACGATATAACTATATTAAAAAAAGGGTATAGATACATATGATCCAGTCATTTTTTATGGTTGTTTTCGGTTGTTTCTATGACCAGTAATAATAAGATGTACATTTTTGAGTTTGAATGTTTTTGGGACATCATTTCCATATTCCAGTAGTGGTAAAATGTTATGCATTTTAAAACTAATGTTAACTTTGGTTCTAACGAACATATCAGAAAACCGAAATGCACAGCTTGGTGTGTGAAACCTCCTCATCAACACACACCGAAAGGATTTCTGTATAAGCGGTTGGGTCTCTTAAAATCTTTCATTGACCAATGCTGTGCTGCTGGCACAGATCCATGCCACTTAAGCCTTAAGCGTTAAATAAGCACAAGTGTGTCTTATAACATTAAGAGTTAGAGGGAACAAGGATGATATAATTTTAGTTCCGTTGTATTTATTTGTTGTACAAAAGCTACTTATCACTCCTCACACTCGTGGTGTGCAGAAAAGCATTCCCATCCATTCCCATTCCCAAACTTCAAGCCAGACGCACTATAATAGAAGACCAGAAGCCAAGATTGCAAAAGGCTCATTTTACATAGCCACAGCCAAGGGAGAAAAAACACTGGTGTGTGAAACACAATAAAGAAACGAATACGAGTTGATCCAATTAGTGTATTCATAAAGATTAAAAAAAGATTAGGGCGCTTTATAAAAGCTTAATGTAGCAAATTAATCCCTGACCAAAGCCAAATTTGTGTGATGTATTAAAAAAAAAAAAAAAAGGGATTATGTCCAACACAATAAAAGAGCTTTTAGCATCTAACATTAACTAAATCTCTGGACACAGCGACAGGATAATAGTCACAGCTCTCCTGGTATTAAAAAGGGGATAACCTGCACTTAATAAAACCATTCAGTTCATTATGAGTCAGGTGCAAAACACACTCCAGCCATCGCATGAGGAAACGTTCCTTTAGATGGTGAGGAGACTGAAGGGTTTGATCTTTGTCTCAGTTTCAGTTCAGTCATCCTCCTGGCAAACAAGCTCTAACTGAGTCGAGTGCTGCCTCGTTCAAACTGACGAGTAGTGAATTTGAAGTAATACTTTCATCCAAATCTTTTCCCACCAAAATCTGATTTAATAAATTCAAGGAAGTAAGCAGTGGGGAAAATAAAATCACATTGTTTTGAAGCAGCATTAATATGATTTTCAAAAAATATCAGAGATGGTTTGTTGAATGAAGCAACCACATTAAGATCCGTGACAGTGTGGGGGAACAAAATATTATTTCACAATTTTGTTTCCTGAGCCTTCTGGAAAATTTGGTGTAGTGATATAATGACTTGTAGTCGTAAGTATTACCTACTTACTTCGTCATGCAGGGTTTTTCTAAACCACAAAGGACATTGCAATTTGTCCATAGTGTCCCACCTACAGTAGTGCTGAGATTAAACCCTTAATGTTGCACAAAAGAAGAAAAAAAGTCCAGGATTTTATGTATGTTTAGATTAAGAAATTAATTTAACAACATCATTTTATGTAAACAATTAGTGTTGATTTAATTCTTGTTTAAGTGTTTAGTAAAGTCTTTAGTCTTCGTTTGAAGAAATCCAGTGGCTAAGCTGTTCAGTCAGCCAGGAGAACTTCATTCCATCACTTGAGTGCCAGTACGGAGAAGAGTGGTGATGAATGCTGTCCATCCCAAGTAGCAAACTGGTGTTGGCCAAGCATCTATCTTGGGTGGCTCTGTTGGCTCTTGCTCCATCACATTGCGCCAGCGTCTGCAAAGAAGCTCTTTTTGCCAACATTGGCCCAAAATTAAAATGGTAGTTTGGCCAATTGGTGTTCCAAAGGACGAAATTATATTGGGCCGATGCTGGCACCCAGCATTGACATTGGCCTAATATACAGTATGTGGAGTGTTCGAGTCAAACCTGGACTTGTGATGAAATTGCTGGTGAGTGGAGGTGTAAAAGCGATTGACATTTACAGAAGACTTCAAGCACAGTACAGCGTTGAGACTCTTAGCCGCAGTAGAACATTGGAATGGTGTAAACGTTTTAAAGAAGGCCGTACGTCCATGAATGAGGATCACGACCCGGGTGAATTGGAGCACACTGCAGTTGTTCTTGTGTACATTTAATGAGTGGTATATCTAATCCTTGACAAAGAATAATAATTTCTCAACAACTTCCAACCCAAGAGGAAGGACCCATCTGTCTGTTGGAGCTGTACGTACAGTCGTTCACCAACACCACTTGCACATTACAGGAACTCAGCCCGGAGGTGTTTGTCACATCCCCCATACACTACTGACCTCGATCCAAGCCATTAGCAAATGTTTGGGCCATTAAAGGAGTTCCTGGGAGGCCAGCATTTCACATGTGAAGCAGGCAGTGTAATCATGGATCTGATGTACTCAGAAAACTTTCTACCTTGATGGTATCCAAGCACCAGTGAAATAGTGCATTAGTGTGTCAGAAATGTATTTCTATATACAGTAGAGACAGAAAGATAGAATATACTGTATATAAATATTGCAGATGAGCGAATACTTTTGGAAATATAGTGTAGCTTGGGAGTTCCTGTGGTTTTCCCACTTCACATAGATTCCATGTCCCAAATGATCCCCTTAATGTTCAGGGGCAGCTTTGGTTCCACCTTTGAAATAGCATTCATTTTAGTAATAGGAAGGCCAGTGAAAAATCTCTCCATTTGCAAAACACGAGAACTAGGATCAGTTTGAAATGAAGACAGTCCATGATACCTACAGAGTGCACAGTAATGTTCAGATTTTGGTGGGGGGGGTGGGGGGTAATATCCTTAGCAGAGCGCCGTTTCAGTCAAAGGGGTCACGGCCTTACCGGTTTTATCGCCACACTCAAAGAAAGATTGCCGCAATTGCAGTAATAATTGCTCGGCCTGGCTTGTAGAAAGCAAATTAAATCTAGATTGAAGTGCTATTCTCTTTTTGAAAGTCTCAGGGTCGGGTGAGGTGGCATAAAGCGCACCGAGGCGTGAGATATCATCTCGTGACTCAGATAGTTTATTTTAACGTCGCCGATTTTGAAAAGATGAATGCGGGATCATCTGACCTCGGACAAAAGCCTTGAATGCCTCCCAGATGGTAGAGGAGAACAACTTCAGGCTGCAATTAACGTGAAAAAAAATAATAAATACTGTGATTAGAGAGACGAGAGTGAGAGGAGTACTGGAGAGAAAGAGAAGGGAATGAGAAGTTTGTTGGAGTGGAAGAGCAGAATGGATAGGTGTCTATGGTGAGAGATGAGAGAATACAGCACATGAGCATGGTTTCACTTTAAACGGGAAGAGTTTATGATTAAAAATTGGAGCTGATCGAGGAATATAATATAAAGAAGACAAGTGCTGGGGAAAAATCCAATGTGACATGCATGCTGTCCTGAAGTACTGTACCTGGAATATGCTCTTGTCCAATCCAACGTTCCACTTGTCTCTTCAGGAACGTGGAGATTGTTAAAACTGGGATGAACACAGTTAACGTTTCTCTCACATAACAAGATTTTTGGTCAGTAATTATCTTTTTTAATTACATTTTATTTCTATTCATTTTCTTAATTTTAATCCCATGGCATTTTTATATTGCTTTTATTTATTGGATTTTTAAAATCTATTTTTAAATGCTTTTTATTAAAATTATATTTTAATTCATTTACAATAGTTTATATCTTTACTTTCTACCGCATCTGTTTGTTTTTATATCCTCTGACTAACTTTTGTTTCTTTTCTTTACTTTAAGCGCTATTTCAAATATGTACGGAGTATTACATAAATAAAGATAATTATCTCCTATTTTTGTGTTGATTTTTTTTTGTTTTTGTAAGTTAATTTAGATGATAAACCTGAGATCATTGCAGTTTGGTCTATAATTTCTCACTAATAAAATCCGTGTACGGTATACACAGCCTGAAACGCTACAGTATCTTAAGAGTATAATGATAGTGTCCCAGATTGTTCTGCCTCAACCCAGGAAGAAAAGTGAGCACATTTATTGATCCGGATTGCAACTCCCCTAGATTTACTTTGTAATTTCGGCTAGAGCACCTGGTCCACCGATCGCCTGCAGAAAATCAGTACGGGCGTGCGGTCCCTCGAGGTGAGGAGAGATGTTGTTTCTTTTAAGCGGTCAGTTTAAGCCTTTGACACTCCAGCTGGCAGAGTTACCAAACTTTCAAAGGAGGGCAGAGGGAAGAGAAAATAGTTTAATGATTATGTTCTTTGGAGCCAGAAAGGATTTAGCAGAGGCTGGTTTTATTGGGTAAAGAAAAAGGAGAAGGAGAAAAAAAAAAGACGCTTACAGGGGAAGGCTACTCAAGAACTAGCCATGCTTCGAGGACAGGCAGACTTTTATTAGGCGGGCACGTTGGCAACCTTTGCCTTGGATGATCGAATAAACTTGAGTTTAAAATTGAGTGGAAAATTGTGTACACTTAATTGGTTTTGTCAAAAAGAGTTCCTTTAAGAGCAACATATCCACAGAAAAACAACATAAAAATATGATCCAGTAGTTCTCTTTTTCTCTTGTAGAAAATGAAAATCAATGTCAGTCTTGAACAAAAACTAGGTTTACACTTCATTCATTCATTCATTCATTCATTTATTCGTCTTTTAATTAACAAATGAGTTGTGGTGGGTAATGAGTCTATTAACAGTTTTGCCTTGTTTTTCCAGTAGCTGCAGAATTAAACTTGAAGTGGGCGTGGCCTAAATTGACAGTTTTCTTTTCGAGCTCATCAGGAAACCCTAACACGGAGAACACAAGGACTTCACACACCCACAGGATGTGGCAATGAAACCCTTGACCCTGGAGTTGCAGGGCCACAGTGCCAAACACTATGCCACTGTGACGCTGTGAAGTTAGTAATGCATGCAAGCTACCGTCACCTTGTTTCTCAGACATAGCCTTAGAAATTTTTTTTTTTTTTTACCTGTAATTAAAACAATAATAATAACTAAAAAAAATTAAAAAAAACAGATGCAAATGATCCAGTGTGAAAGTGTTTGTGCTTGTGGACTGGCAGCCTGTCCTGTGCCCCAAGTCCCCTGGGAGAGGCCTGAGTGTAAGAGAGAGATTACTTGCAATTTTCCTCTCTATCATCACCTGGTATAAACATTATCCACTTCACAGTCTTTAGGAATAAAAATGTTCCTGTTCGTCTTCATCCTGACAGATAATACTTATAAAGCTGGCTGTTCAAACCGACATTTGTTCCTTAGTATTCATCCCAAATCTAACGTCCTCGAGTGGCAGGTTGTTGTGAAGAGCGTTAGCATGGCACCAGGGGTCTCTATAAATAAGCAGAGCTTAGCTTCCATTACACTTTGTGTCCTTGTTGTGATTACGGTGGCTTTGGCCTGTCACACACCCGGGCTCATCCGGCACTCGGCCCCTTGAAGCACGCTAATAGCTCTCTTTTAGGGATTTGTGCGACACAGTGGAAATCCTGTGTGAAATCAGACACGGCTACGAGAACAAAAGCGCACCACGTTTCCGAGCACCTTGTCGTGCATTTCTACTTAACAGTTCATGGTTTAATGCTGAACAATCATATGTGGTACAGAGAGAGAGAGAAAGGAAAATTACAGGAAGAGGTATAAAATATTTATACGTCATAGAGCAACATGAAAACGTCGTTAAATTTTTTACCCGAAGTGTGCCCTGGCTTCTACGGCGGCATGAAATGACAAGCTATTCCGTAGCGCTGATTCCGTCTATGAACGACGCATGCAAGGCGATTTATGTGCGCATTCGGATTTCAACAGCGCATTAAGATGCGTGTGAACCTGAACCTCACTGCTCGGTGGATAAACACACAACAGAGCTGCGACCCAGAAATGAATAAACAGACATCGCTGCAGATGTTCCTTTATCCAGCCCTGTTCTGTGTACTGTCACGGTGTGTGTCTGCTCAGAAAAAAAAAAATGAATGTGTGAATGTTGTGTTTGAGTAATGCACAGATATCTGTTCGACAGTAACAACCGGATACTGTAGAAAGGAACTCTTTATCTATCAACAATTCAATGCAAAAATACCTATAAAGAACCTGATCCGGAGAGAGTGACGATCATTAACACGTCATATTTCTGCCAGCCTCAGGACTTTTAAAAGAGCTCTGCACAAAAAAGCTAACTTTTTATTATGTTAAAAAATGTTTATGCATCAGGCAGTAGGACGGGGAGCTGAAATGGAAGCTATTTGTGGTGTGAAAACAATATAAACTCCAAAATACTAAGCTGATTAAGGAACTAATGCATCTAGGTTCAAAACATCAGGATAAAGCGGCGATTATGATGCATTCGTGGCTCCTGCAGTGGAAAAGCACAAAGATGAAAATCCTGTCCCAGAAGTGACAAGTCCGGTAAGAAATTAGTGGTAATTAATTAAGTTTAGTCAGCATGGACTCTTTTCTTGCTTCTGCGTGTTTACGAGCTAACTAACTAGCTATCACACATCTTATAATTGAGTATTCATTTGGTTAACCCCTATTGGGACAATGCTGGCACATTAGCCTAATATATGTGGGTATGTACAGTATGTATACTGTATGTAGGTGAAGTGAAGAAGTAAAAGCAATTAACATTTACAGAAGACTTCAAACACAGTACTGTGATGAGACTCTTAAGCCCTATTCCCTAAAGGATTTGTACTATCTGGGGATCTCTTGTGATTTGTAACAATTTCGGAGGTTGTAACCAGTCGTCCGCCATTTAAGTGCTCAGTTCTTCAGTTATTTTTTCAAAAATGTAATCCGTTATTTAGACGATTTATGTAATCCATGAGCCAGACAGCAGTCATTCCCAATCTGGTAGTGTGTGTGTGAAAGACGTCCTACAAGCCCCGCCCCCGATAACCCACCCCCCTCTGGTATTCCTGCTGTTATACCCCTATCTCACCTATGAGGTTTGACTATGCAAGGAACGACGCGCGGAAAGATAGAAACCTAATCACAGCGCCAAAACTCGTGGTGAATCATGATGAACCGTACTTACGGCCACCGCGCGAAACCGCGTAGATGAGATAGGGATATTAGTAGTTGACAGATTATGGGCTAAACTTCGCTGAGTGATGATGGTAGAATAATTATAAAGGTCTTGACTAAAACAACATGCATGAGGAAACACAAAGGAGTTTTCATTTTCTGCAATGGAAAAGTACTCTAACCAGTTACGTTTATCAGAAAGTAACGCTGTAATGTAACTGATTACTTTTTAATGACAGTAATATTGTAATGTACTTAGTTACTTTAAAAAGTAACGTCCCCCAACACTGATTGTCTGTGATCTTAATCCCACGTGAATTGGCCATGTCTGTAATTGGTAGAATAAAAATGACCTACTATATTCCGCTGAACACTGAGGTCCTGTGATAATATTAGTCCTGTGCTTTAGCCGCAGCAAAACATGTCTTACGTCGGTAAATGAGAATCCCGGCTGAGGTGGCTCGGAGCCGTACAGTCGGGAACTTTTTGAATATTCAGCGACTGGTACGCCCGAGGCGGCATGGTGGTGTAGTGGTTAGCACTGTCGCCTTGCACCTCTAGAGTCTGAGTCCGATTCCCGGACAGGCTCGATTCCAT
The DNA here is from genome assembly GCA_030068275.1 of Clarias platycephalus. NCBI lineage: Eukaryota > Metazoa > Chordata > Actinopteri > Siluriformes > Clariidae > Clarias > Clarias platycephalus. The sequence goes on along the minus strand of JAQQZT010000023.1, from coordinate 32,408,668 downwards.
TTCACCACTGTGCAGAAGAGACGCATCTGTCTGTGGGAACTGTACACCCAATCGTTCACCAACACCACTTGCACATTACAGGAACTCGTCTGCGAGTTATTGCCACATACCACATACAGCGCTTACCTCGCGTCAAGCTATTTCCACAGATTTGTGCCATTACAGGAGTTCCTGGGAGGCCAGCGTTTTAGACGTGAAACAGGCAGTCCAATCATGACTCCGGTATACTAAGAAAATTTTCTACCTTGATGCTATGCAAGCCCTAGTGAAACTCTGGGATAAGTGCATAATTGTAGCATATAGAGAAATAAAGATTTTACTCTCATAACTGTATACTGTTATTCTGCACAATCAAACGTCCCGGTTTGACTTGAACGCTTCTTGTAAAAACAATAATAGGATCGGTATTGGGTGGGGAGGTCAAGGGGTTGCTCAGGGCAATTTGCTCACCAAATGTTCAGAAATATGTGTGTATGTACTGGAGAGAATGCACAGTTGTGGATTTTTGATAACAGTCCAATGAGCAGTCTTGGAAATGTCAAGCTATCTAAAACATTAGGTCAAACTTGAGATATATTTTGTGCATTTGGCATACGATTTATCTGAAATGAAATACGAGTGAGGCAGAAATATATCCATACTGCTAAGCTCTATTTTGCCACTTCCTTTCTGTACGTTATATAAAACACATCGAGACACACAGTACATAAACCCCCCAAGCCTTGCCGTTAATGTTTGCGTAAGTTCTACACCTTTCATTCTTGACTTCGCCTTATTGTTCAGTACTTCACCTGTGAATGACCCAGCACATGGATCCACACTATTTCCTGGAGTTTCATTTGTTAAACAGGCACACAAGTTTCAGCAACCGTAAAACAAAATCCTCCATGCTCATTAAAATCTTTCCTTTGGAATACAGCATGTCTACCATTAGTGCCTACAGTATGATGACGGCTACACAGCTGTGCTTACATAACTGTCTGAATTTGTGTTCAGCACAAAGTTGGGAAAGAAAGTGGGATAAAACACACAAAACAATGCAATTCAAGCACTCCAACATCCGATTCATCTCATATACACAGTGTATGGCTAAATGATTTCAATCACCAAAGAGTTCTGCACTGTCTAGTCGTAAATATAGCCAAGTTTATTAGACTCACTACGTTTAATCTCAGCTTTGTGCTGGGTGTTAGGATTGTGTAAAATGTTCTGGTCGCAAGTTTCAGAATATCAAAAGATGCAATCTCGGTATTGCGAATAAGGATTTATTTAGGAAGATAAAACAAAGCAAACAATACACTGTATAGTGGAACCTTGGATTGCGAGTACAACCTTCTTTTTCTCTCTCGTGCTGTGGGATTGTGGGTAATCATCTCCCAAGCTCAGTCTCAGTGCACGTGTGTCACTCTTGTAGTCAACATCCGTGCGCATATACTGTTTACTATAATATTGTGACCAATTATTTATTATATTTATAGTATTTTTTTTTTTTTTTTTGTGCCTAAGTGTAGTGACTTTAGCAACTGTACTGCAACAACGACCTCTGTGATAAAAAAGGTTAAAAAGCCTGATGCAGTGCAGGAGATGAATGTGTTCACCTGTGAACAACGCAATGTCACATTTCCGCGTAATCCTCAAAAGGAGGCAAGTGTTATTAGAGACATTCCTTGTTAAAGTCGCACAAACCAACAGAAAAGAGGAGGAAGAGGGGGGCTACTGTGTAGGACGACTTTCACACACTCACACACACACACACACACACACACACACACACACACACACACACACACACACACACACACACTAAGGGAGTGGAGTCACTGTTATGATTTTTTTCAAATGTAAAGTGCAGGTTAATTTGTTTTATTTTTATTTTAGATCTTGTATCCATTATTTTTATATGAATATTTTTGGGTTGTGGAACAAATCATCTGAGTTTCCATTATTTGTAATGGGGGAAATTCTTTGATGTTTGAGGGCTTTGGACTACAAGCACGCTTTCGGAACAAATTATGCTCGCGGAAATAAACATGTTTACAGCCTGGTACAAAAAAAAATAAGGTTTTGGTCTCCATAGCTAGATTTTTCATTTATAACTATGAAGGGAGGTTTTTTATTTTTGTAACTCAATTAAAAAAGACATTAAGCACATAAAATTGTGCTTAATTTTAGGCAAGGGTGATTTTTGTTTGTGCATTGTGTTGCAGGTTTTAAACCACTAGCTGGAATTGGTCGAATAACGTGTAGGGTATGGATGACAGAGTTCAATCATATGCAAAGTAAGTAACATTAGTATATAAACTAATGTTGGACACCATAGTATTTTAGCTAGGCTAAAGCTAAGATATACAGCTTTGCAGTAACTGAGGTAAGTTGGTGTTCTCCAACCAACAACAAGGCTTTGTTTGTTCTGCCCCTGTGGTCGATTCATGGATTAACCTGGGTTTAGGTGGAGTCAGTTCCTGCCAAGATGGCAGAAATCAAAAACCGCTCCGCAGAAAACCTATGAGAGATGTCACGCAGGGTTTATCCAGTCACTTTTATACAGTCTGTGATT
>JAQQZT010000023.1:32385807-32403513 GCA_030068275.1 Clarias platycephalus | reverse complement strand
GAGGAAACCGGAGTACCCGGAGGAAACCCACCAAGCACGGGGAGAACATGCAAACTCCATGCACACAGAGACCGGAATCGAACCTGGACCCTGGAGGTGCAAGGCGACAGTGCTAACCACTACATATTTATACACTACACATTTATATTATTTATTTTTATTTTATTCATTTTATTTGTACTCTGACTGGTAACCATGGAGAAAGTCCTGTAACACTGTACGGTTCTGGAGAAAATGTTAAAGTTATTTAATAGACTGTGTTTTACTACAAACTTTTTTTTTTTTTGCATTAAATTTGACAGCATATAAAAACATTTGCAAGATTTTGTTGTCGGCTGTCAGTTATAGTTCAACAATTGGTATTGACAAGTCAGACCACAACAAGTCAGACCACAACAAGTCAGACCACAACAACAACAACAAAAACAACAAACGTAAATCAGTGAATAAAAGTGCAATCGGTGCATCTCTAACCACCACCATTGCATTTCTGTAAATGTGAAAAACTAACATATATAATCACCAACACAACTGTCTGTACGATACAGTACAAAGTGACACTTCCTGATTATATTTAAGAAATAGATATAAATAGAAATATACACCAGGTAGCAAGTATATGGGATTAGTGATATTGCATGTAACAGCGAGTCGAGGTGGGATTGCACACAACATTTAACATTTAACCTAACAGCCATGATATAGCTCCTTCTTTTTAATAATAAAACAATAATAGCAATAAAACCGTCATAACCAGAAGAGCCAAGCTCCAGGGCTGCTAGCTTCTTTATATAAATTAATTAATTCATTTATATGGCACCCACAAGCTGAAATTAAGATTAAGGACACGGACACACACACACACACACAGGATCCTGCATTTTAAATCATTAAATAATTAAAGTAAGCAGATTTCATAGCCTTTAGAACTCTTGACTTTCTGCCTTATGTAAGTGCACATGTCTAGACGAGTTATTTGCTCTTTCGTTCTTACGCTTTCTACAAGCAACAACTTTAATCAGATTGAACTCAAGGACTTCCCCAGTGCTGAATGAGCACCCATGGTGTTGAATTAATTCATGCATTATTAAATAAACACCTAAATTCTTTAAATAGGTGTATAACTGGTTACAAACGAACAGCGCGCGAGTCAATTCAACACCGTAGGCGTTAATTCAACACTGGGGATTTCGCCCTGCAGGGAAACGCGATCAGACGCACAAGGGTGACATTGGAAAACGAGTCTCTGGCTCAGGTTGTTGGGTTTTTTTTCTTCTTCTTCCATGTATAAATATTTCTGTTTCTTTTATTATTCATAATTGCTCTCGGGGATTTCGTCCTACACACTGTTCCCTGTCAATTAAGTACACATCAGTGGAGACATGCTCACCTCCTCCGGGCCTTCAGTTTTCCTCAGGAATCAAATCTCAACGGTGGACTTTTTGTAAGCTCATTAGACCCCATCCCCCTCCCCCACCAAGCAGGCTCGCGCTCCACTGCAGCGGCGTAATTAGACACATATTCCTTTCCGTCTTCACGCCGCCGAGAAGAACGCGCTCGTTCTCGAGCTGACAGGAATTATTGCAGTGGTCCATCACTTGGGAGGGAGGGAGATGAAATGGAAAAATGCATTGTGTGTATGTGTGTGGTTGACTTTTATTGCAGTGGTGTGCAAAAATAGTGTGTCTTGCCATGAATAGTCTTTAGCTTTAAATAACCGTGGGAATGACTGACTCCCATCTTCAAAATGTGCTTTAGGATATAACACAGTGAGTCAGATTACTAATAATGCCTTTGTTGTTGTTGTTGTTGTTGTTGTTATTGATGCAAAAAACAAATCCTTTTATATATTAATGTGGAATAAAAATAGATTTCAATTCGGTCCTTGCTACTTAGTGTAATAAGAAACACATACTATGTATAAAAGATGGCCATAAATGTGCTACATTTTAAAGAAGGCGGCACGTCCAGTCGAGCAGGCTCGGAGTCATTCTCACAGTTATTCTCGTGAACATTCAGTGAGTGGAATTCCTGATCCTTGAAAAATTTACATAACTTGTCGCCGACATGCGGAAGCAAGAGATGTATATGTCTGTTGGAACTGTACACACAATCATTCACCGACACCAGTTGCACATTACACACAGGAACTCGGATGGAAAGTGTTACCACATCCTTTGTACTTTCCTGACCCCGATCCATGTCGTTAAAGGAGTTCCTGGGAGGCCGGCATTTCAGGTGTGAGCAAGCGATCATGGTTCTAGCATACTGAGAAAACTTTCTACCTCAATGGTATACAAGCATTAGTGAAGCACTAGGATAGGTGCATTAGTGTAGCAGAGGATAATATAAAGAAATAAATGGGGTTGACATCCTACCTTGGATCAGGTCTCATTTCAGTATCCAACAATTTATACATCTCAGATTGTAACTCTGAGCTCATATTTGTTTGCTAGAGGTTTATCAGTCTCTCACTGTTGAGGGAGAAAGGATGCTGGTCCTGATGTCAGGATCAAATGGAAGGGTGAGAATAGTAGGCAATAAAAGTAGAAACAGAATCACAGTGATGCAGTAGCTACTGTATATCATACTAAGATATTACAACATCATAAATCCAGCAACTTCAAATTCAAAGCATCACATCAGGCTACAACGTACTCTAAATGTCTGAAGGTACACTATGTTTAGTACATACACTAAGTTATTTCTAGTTCAGTTCATTCAGGTTTATTTATATAGTGGTATTGACAATGGTCATTGATATAAAGCAGCTTTACAGAATCAAAGAATTATGAAAATTCTACGGAAAAGTGTGAGGAAAATGACTAAATCAGAATGATCAGATCGTCCCTGATGAGCAAGTCAAGGAAAAACTCCCTGAGATGGCGTAGAAAGAAACCTTAAAAGGAACCAGACTCAACAGGGAACCCATCCTCATCTGGATGATATCAGATAGCAGGAATTGATCTGCAGTCTTACTGTGTGTTAGACGGCTGGACGTTCGGTATAACAGGATAGGTCATTAAGTTAAAATGGAGTCCAGTTTCATTATTGGAGGCTCAGGGGCAAAACTGTTTGTAGGAATTGCAGTCCTGAGATATTGAGCGACTGCAGTCACAAGCCATCAGAGAACAGCTGTCTGCATCAGCCGAATCCAGGACCGTCTTCATGGTCACGTGGAACTGTCCTCACCATACACATCCCAAGTAGACCATACGGGGCCAGACTCAGCAGAGAGACAGTTACACTCTGACTTCAAACATCGGAGATACCACACACACCAAAAAAAGGGCATCACACCTCAACACTGAACATGGAGTTTCTGAATATCTTCACTCTGGAAGGAGTTTGGGTGTGGATGAAAGGCCAAAACATGTACTGTAGAAATCCAGATGTTCAAAACTTCATTTAGATTACTGTAGATGGCTCTTACTCCTTTACATCATTAACCTACTAATGATCAAAACAGTGATGGAGTGAATAAAATTTGATTAACTTTGTTTGATTTGTTTCATACATTTAGCTAAATCTGAGATACAATGGTTATTTCAGGACGTGTTATCCAGGACATCTATAGCGACTTTAGCTGGCTGGAAATGTACGAGCAGGCCGTTGGTGTTAAATAACTAATTAATATGAGTTTACGTCAGAGAAATAGAACTTGTTTTATGAATTCATTTCTATCACCTGTTTTCCTTCTCTGCACAAGTGACATATTGCGCTCTGGCTACGCTAGGCCTGCCTGGGCCTGATTTTTCTTTCTTGTAATGCATAGGTTTATGTTCCATATAGCATGTGTGACAGTGATTTTAGCCATTTCGGTGTAATGCGCGGCTGTGCTGCATTACCGCGAACGTGTCCGCGCTTGCCGCCTGAATGCGAATGAGGCCGCTGAGTGCTTTTTGCGCAGCATGTCTGAATAAATGGACCCGTGTGTGAATGACTGCACAGACGGAGGCCGAGCGCCTCAACCTGCCAAACATTGAAAGAAAACAAGGAGGAAAGCAGAAGGGATTGAATGAGACACATTCACAATCGAGGGGAGGGAAAGAAAAAAGAAACAGGAAAATTACAGAAAAAGAGACAGAGCGGGGGAAGTGCAGAGGCAGGTGGTGCAGAGGAAGCGTAACGTGACATGGAGATAATTAAAAAAACATATCTTTATATATTAAAAAAGGAAAAGGGCTCAGCACAGCAGGATCATTAGGACTCTGTCTATAATATATATCAAGCCCCTGCCCTTGTTGCCCCGAGGGCTGAGAAACTGCTGCTCCATCTCGACCCTGTGCTCAAGAGAGGCTCGGAGAAGGGAAAAGCGAGACAGAGAGAGCGAGAGAGGGAGATAGGGAGTAATGAGAGTGAATAAGAAGTGCGAAGCGCTAGTAGCTGCTAAATGAGTCTGAACTGCAAGCAGGTCCCATCAGGCCAGGTGGCACAAGTAAATGGCATTTTTCCCCAACTGCACAAGACAAGGGTGACTCAACATGCACTTAGCGGTGGCTCCTGGAGGACCTGTGTCACCTCCTGGAACATGTAATATTAGCTGTCAGCCATCAGCTGGAAGACCATTTGCTATTATTGCTGACCGCCCCTCCCCTGCCCTTTTGCCAAGTCGCCGTGTCCTTAAACTGTGAACTGAGTGGTCACTTCAAAAGTGAAAACCATAAGTACAAACAAGAGACAAATCCATTTGATGCTACACACAGACAGGGGACGGAGGAACGGAGAGTATATTATCTGCTTACTGTAGATGATCTTATAATGAGTGAAAAGCTGAGAATCTGTCATGGGACATGTTTTCTATTTAATGCTGTTCAAAAGAAATGAACTAATGCTGAGAATCACATGAGATCAACAAGTTAACCAATCCAGTTCAAGTCAGGATATTGACCAACAGGAAGACAGGAGACAGTCTAACCTGAGACCATAGCACGAGCTGGAAGACCAAAGTCAAGACCAAAACCAAGGTAGGTGATTTGTAACCAAGTTTTTTTCTGCCTCGTTCTTTAAAAAGTCTGTCCACATAAAACGCAAGAACATGGCAAACCAACAGGTGGCGATATAAGCGACAGTTGTTAAAGTAATAGTCTGTTTTGTTTTGTTCTACAAATTAAAATTGTGGTGCATTACTATAGGTTTTGATTGTTATAAATTTTCCTCATATGAAGTTTCTATATGGCTAACCAGAACTAGCAAAACATACCAACTCGATTTAGCCCAGTGAGACTGCAGAAGCTCCATATGAGTCTTAGCTGAATTTTGGAATGCATTTTTATAGATTTTAATGTGTTGTGGAACTAATTGGTTCCTATTACTTACATTGTACTCGTGAAGAACTTGATGTGATGGTAGCTATTCTGCACCAAGACCTCGGGTACCCACATACTATACACCTCAATTTTGATTTAACACAAAAAAAAATTCAAACTATCTCTTTAATCCATGTTGGCCAATCAGAAGTCTGAATTTTTTTTACTACTGGTTATGTCACACTCTGACATCAAACAAAGGAGATAAAGGCAAGACACTTACTGTACTCACTTACTCATCTTCTATATTGCTGTATCCTGTATACAGGGTCACGGGGGGTCTGGAGCTTATCCCAGGAAACTTAGGGATGAAGCACGGTACACTCTGGATGGGAAGCCAATCCATCACAGGTCACACTCACATGCACACTACAGGCAATTTGGAAACGCCAGTTAGTCTAATCTGTTTGTCTTTGTATTGTGGGAGGAAACCAGAGCACCCAGAGGAAATCCACCAAGCATGGGAGGAACATGCAAACTCCATGCACACAGAACCCAAGGCGGGAATCGAACCTGGACCCTGCAGCTGCAAGGCAACAGTGATAACCACTAAGCCATGATGCTGCCCAAGGCATGGCACATAGGAAATAAAACTTATTTAAAAAAAAATACTGTACAGTATCTATGCATGGACTAGGTACAAGTCCATTTTTAGACCAAAACACATGCAAGAGCTAAGAGACTGAAACTAGAACAAAGTAGGGACGAGCACAATTTAAGATTAATTCAGGGGCCAGTGGACCAAGTCTAAGGTTGTTTCAAAGCCTTAGGACATGATCTAGCTGGGGCTAGGGGACCAAGTCTTTGATCTAATTCTGATCCTAAAGTTTATTGCTGTACTTATTGTACACCTAAAAGCTGGAAGTGTATTCTAATATCTCAAATTACTAGAACCTAATATTTGCCAACTACCACTAGTGTTTTTAACTGAAAGCCAAGTTTAAAGATCTTTAAAAATATCAACTATATAAAAAGTACAAGCATTGTTCATAGATCCTATTGAAAGGAAACAAGACCTAGTGTAGATTTTCAACTGGATTGTCCTATTAAATTGTATATATATGTGAGAAAGACAGCAGCAGTTACGTAACATGTCTCGGGTGCCTTTGAGGTTTGGTCACAAACAGAGAGGAACGATGGCTTTATTGTGCCTAGAACACTTTCCAGTCTTGACAAAGAAGAAGAAATCCTAAAATGAATAACTAGAATGAGTGAGAGAGAAGGAGAGAGGGGAAAAAACAAAACGATGAGGCAGGAGGCATTGTAACACACTCATTTCTTGAACTAGGGAGCACAGGTAATAACATCCATAATCAGAGCAGAACAGCACTCGGTAGCGTAGCGCGATGAGAGCTGATTGGGGCTGAAGGCATTTCTGGGAAGAGATGATTAAATGAGAACATTGTAGGATGAGGTGATAGATGGGAGGAAAAAAGAGAGGGAGAGAGAGAGAGTAAAATGTATGCATCGGGAGAGAGTGGGAAGGCTGCCGAAAGCAGGCGAGAGGGATAGACAGAACCTGAAAATCAGTAAGCGGGAGAGAGAGAGAAAGAGAGAGAGAGAGAGGCGGGAGTAGAGGAAGCAGAGGAGTCAGACTGCAGCAACGTTAACGGGTGACACGTTCATTATCTGGGCCTGTTTGTGGAGAGGAGGCGAGCTTTGCTCGATTGAAAGGTGTGACTGTCTCCCATTACAGCTGTCCGGCTCCAGAAATACCGCCATCACACACTTCTTGCAGCCCACACACACACACACACACGCTATGAACTCACATCCTGTTAGCATAAATTGTCTCTAAGCTCAGACCTAGAATGAGCATCCTACATGTTCATTGTTCTGTGTGAGGCAGGGGCGTGGCCACATCTGTGTAATAAGCCTTGCCACCCCGGTCGCCACCCCAGTCCCAGGTTTAATGAATCCTCTTTAAACGATAATGATCTCAGTCTACTTCCATGCACTTGGGTTTGTAGGCGCCAAGGGACAGAGCTGTAGCACTGCAGAAATGCTGTGTGTTTCGGAAAATTGGATTAAAAAAACTGAATAAGAAAATAAACCCTGAGAGGTGACACACACACACACACACACACACACACACACAAAATCAGTTATAAATATAATTATTGAGGCTCCTGGGTGGCTATCACTACCATGGCCTGGGTTCAAGGAATCAACCCGACCAATTGGACTTGTCCCAGTCGCAAGCCTGGATAAATTGGTGAGGGTTGTGTCAGGTGTAAAACCTGGGTTAGGTGTAAAACCTGGGTCAAATTAAATAATACTCACACCCAATCGTATGTGGTGTCCCCACCGGGAGGGGGGCGGTAGTTGGCCAGCTGAAAGAGGAGAAACGTCTGAGAACTGTTGAGTGATATTTAGGTTGTTATAGGGACATGGTGGCTTAGTGGTTAGCACCGTCATCTTGCACCTCCCGGGCTCTGGATTCGATTCGCGAGTCGGGCCTGCGAGCGTAGAGTCTGCATGTTCTCCCCATGTTTGGTGGGTTTACTCTGGGTTTTCTGTCTGGTTTCCTCCCACAGTCCAAGTACATGCAGATTAGGCTAATTGCCATTCCCAAATTGCCCTTAGTGTCGTAAATTGACCGGAGGTCCTACCACTGTCGTAAATAATGGGAATAAATACAATGGTCACCACTGGGCTTTACAGTCCCTAGTTACGACTACAGGCTTCCTAGATGGACTTACTGTATGTATGTATATATGGATGGATGGAAACCCCATCACCACCAAGTTTCTACTGTAGGGCCCTTGAGCAAGGCCCTTAACCCTCAACTATATCACTCAAATATATGATGTCGCTCTGGATAAGGGCATCTTCCAAATGCTGTAATGTAATGGAAATGGAAATGCATTCATTCACCAACACAACTTGAACGTTACAAGAAGTAAGATGGAAGTTGTTGAGTTACAAAATCCCCTATACAGTCCTGACCTCGCTCCAAGCCATTTCCGTCAAAGGACTTCCTGGGAGGCCAGACATGAGCCAGATAGGATAATGGCTTGGGCATACTGTACTGGGAAAACGTTCTACCTTGATATCATCTAAGCACTAGTGAAACACCGGGATAAGTGCATTAGTGTAGAAGAGGATATATATATATATATATAGTAAAATAAAGGCAGTTTTTACTATCAGCACTGTGTTCTGCTATCCTGCACAATCAAACAGTCCTGATTTGCCTCGAACCAGCTACTGTATCTATGTGATTTCTGCAGTCCAACTACCCTGGCAAAACGATGTCATCAAGCGGAGACTGAAGTCCCGAAATTGTTGGCGGTATGCTGCAGGGATTTTCGCCCGATATTATACAAGTGTAAATGTATCTGTCTCTCCAAGCCATATTTGACAAGCAAAATCCCTTAATACATTCTGCTGTAACACAAAGATCCATCACTGCCAAACGTCAGCGCCTTTAAGGAAATTAAAATGGTGGGGGGAAAAAATCTCCGCTTGATATTTGATGCCTTAGCTGTGTTCATGTTGATTTTTTTCATGACAATCCGATGCATTCGTGGAATTAGGCAGTGATCGAGCTGGTTCGAGACGAGTAAATGAAAAGTGAAATATAACATAATATAAGGGTTGTGCATATACAGTAAATTGTGTTTCTAAGAAAAATAATGATTAATTTGTAGTTCTTTGCAGAATAACTAGGATACGCAGTTCTGATGCGCACCGTACATCACTTATCCTTCCTCATGATTTACAAAATAAATAAATGAATAATTCAGGATGAGCTTGTGTACAAACTCTAGTTCAGCAGGTGAAGCTCAAGCAGCGCTGAGAGAAGTCTCAGGACATACAGAGACGTTGAGCGAGTAGACAGTTAGACGCAGGCGACTTCATCAGTCAGTGATGAGAGGAGACGCGGGTGTGACAGCCTCGTCAGTGCTCCATATTAAACGAGTTTAAACACCACACCGGGGCCCGACGTTAATCTGAGGCCCATCGCATGACAGCCCGGATGTCTGCCTTCCTCTCTCTCTCTCTCTCTCTCTCACACACGCTCGCACACATGCGCAGAGTTCGGAGGCCTGTCAGGCAGGTAATAGAAGAGTGTGGAGGAGATAAGAGAGTGATGGATTGGCTCCTCTTTCTCTGATTGGGATCCGGCCATGTAATACCACCTCATCTGCCGAGAAAACGAGAGCGAGAGACAGAGGGAGGGGAAAAAAAGTCGCTTGGAAGAGTGATCTGATTTTAATTAATAAAATCGTGGCAGCTGGTGGACAGAAATGTAGAATAGCTCGGCTATTTGTGTGTGTGTGTGAGAGTGTGTGAGTGTGTGTGTGTTTTAATTATTGTGCCCAGACTTCCTGTGATGAAATCTACCTCATAAAACGAGGACGCGTCTGAAACTTCCTCGGACGTTTCTGTTCAGTTCTCCATGGAAACAAGGCTGCAAAAGGTGCTCCACCCCGGCGAAGACGCAGCCGAAAGGTGTGACGTGAGCGCAGAAGTGCTTCATACACACACACACACACACATACATCCATCACTATGAACAGGACATGCTCTTTATGTGAATGGTGGCCAGATGGAAAATGTGAAAATGATGCATAATTACAGAGGCTAGATGTAAGCCGCATAGAAAAATTTGACCAATCTGCGATTGACCTTTCCTGTTCGTGACACTTGCTTGGATGTGTGTGTGTGTGTGTGTTTATGCGTTTGTTTTAGTTTCTAACTGCGGAGGTTAAAGAGAGTAAAATGTGAGGGCCGGAGTTTATGTGACGGCTCAGGCATGACCTGGTCCGAGAGAGAGAGAGTGCTGATCTTTCACACTCCACTAGGGGTCTCTTAACAGAGACAGCCAGAGGTCACAGACACACACACACACACATATGGAGAAACCCTCCTCTCTGTCTCTATCTTTCTCTCTTTTTCGTTGCTCACTTCTGTGTCGCTTTAAATGAAGAATAAATGAAGAGAAGAAAGAATGATTAGGACCTTAATGCTTTATTGATAGCAATCGACTCGGCTCTTCTTTTGGAGTCGCCTTAATTAACTCACTTAAAACTGCATACATATGCAAATTATGCACATACAGTATTTTTTCAGTTTGGTCATCCTGACCACACAGATTTATGTTCTCACTGCTGCTGAGCCGTCGTTCGGACTTACGTACAGATTCGATCCAGATTCCAGCTGAACGTGTCGAGTATCAGGAATGAAACTCTTCTGCATGAGAATTTAGTAGTTTGAGATTGTAGTGTGTGAACGACACGATAACGTGTCATAGTCTGTGGAAACGAAATAGACAGTATGTGTGTGCAAACGTGAAAATTAAATCATCAACAAAACAAAATGATTATGATAATAAAAGACAGAAATGAAAAGTAACGGTTTCAGGTTGGTCAAGGTGGCCGCCTCGACAGAGTTGTTAGCTACATTAGTCTAGTACGGACGACGTAGTGTAACAATTGTTCCATTTACATTTCACAAAAAACAATGTTGTATTTGACAGTTAGAATGACTTTAAGGTCGCACTGGGGCTTAGTGATTAGCACCGTCGCCGTGCACCTACAGGGTCTGGGTTCGATTCCCGGCCAGGTTTGATTGCCGTCTCTGTGTGCATGGAGTTTGCATGTTCTCCCCCTGCTTGGTTGGTTTCCTCCAGGTACTCTGGTTTCCTCCCATAGTCCAAAGACATGCAGATGAGGCTGATTAGCATTTCCAAATTATGTGTAAATGAGCATGTGAGTGTGTGTACCTTGCAGTAGATTGGCACCCCGTCCGGGGTGTACCCAGCGTCGTGTCCCAAGTCCCCTGAGCTATCCACCAGCAACCCTGTATAAACAATAATGCGGTTGAAATATGAAAATATCAGAATCAATGACCCACGCAAAGTTGCAAACACAATCTCAAAACAATCACACTATAACCCTTATTCGTAGCGTTTATGATGATTAACATCCATTCACACAGCGTCCGACCACATCCATGACGTTTTAAGGTTCTAGCAGGGTTTAGAATTCTGATCAGAAGCTGGAATGGAAACGACAGCTTTCCGCACACAGTGTGTGTACCTTAGGCCAAGCATCTCTTAGTGTGTCATGAGGTGTTTGAGGTACATTACAACGAGTGTTGCTCATTCACTAGCCATTCAGTGGCGTGCCCCCTAGTGGTCATTGTGGAGGTCTACAGCCGGAGAGAGTTTGTCTCACCATCGGTTTGATATTAATGTAAGTTGTTTTTGCAACATTAGGCTAGAGGCATTCGTTCACCATCATCATGTAATCATCAACATCTGGATGAACATTTCCTGCATGAACTTCAACGCCAAGTTTTGAAAACAAAAAAATTCCTGTTGGATTGTGCACATGCTTTAAACGTTTTATTTTTTATATTTTTCATTTTTATTTTGTATGTTTGCTCATTTGAATGCACAATTTAGTAAAACAACTGCATAAATTAGAAAAGAAATATAATGTGTGCACTCTGGGCCTCCGTATGTAAAGACTAAATCACATCTTCAGGAATTTGTCAATGATTGCAGTTTTTTAATTTATTAAACAATAACATAATACCATTCGTAGTTGCATTTAATAATGTGAAACATTGACAAACAAAAAAATTTAATTCTTCACTTATGTTACAGCACAATAAAATAATCAGTTGTTGTTTTCTGTATTTCTCTCTCCAGAAGTTAATCAGACTCGTCCTGCCACGTCTTGGCCGATCCCAGATATTTCCTGGTGGAAAGGGACATCACCTTTTGCAAGCGTCTTGCATCAGATGTCTGTACAGGGAGAAGAAGGAAGCTCGAGGTAGGACGGACGCGCGCGGATTCACTCACCCAGACCGGCACGATCGTTTCCGATTTGTCACGTTCGCTGCGTAAAATAATGAGTGCAAATTGTGAGAAGGAAGCAAAACACGGTCCCGGTGTGAATCGTTGATTTGATTAACGCCCTCACTTCGGTCGATCCGCTCCTATTTTTGGTTTCAGGACTCGAATAAGCACGGTGGAGCGAATACTCTAATTAGGCTTTTGCGAAGTCATAAACATGGCACTTCACTGCAGCCTAAATGCTAATGGGCACAATTAGTACTTTTATGAAAGAAAGACTGAGCCTGTCTTAAGCACTGTGCATTATTAAAGCGCCGCCCCAGACCATGCTGGTGCTCAGCGGTGGGCCGTTTAAGGCCTCGTTTTTGTCGTAATTGTTGTAGTTCTCACTTCCTTTTGCTCATTTCACATTCAGCAGAAACACTAGTGCAGGACGCTCTCGGTGTTTTGCTAAAGCTGAGGCTTTTGGGGTTTAGCGAGAGGCTGGCTTCATTCTCTCTGGAAACACACACACGTACACACACTCCTATGCTATGCTGCAACAGAACATAAAGCCAGCAAAATTAACTCTCATTTTAATGAAAATAGAGAGAGAGGGAGAGAGTGTGTGTGAGAGAGAGAGATGAGTATGACCAAAAGGAAGAGGTTTACAAGATGTTCAATTCGTTCACATAACATAACCGAACGAGAGCTCACGCTGTGTTTACAGAGCAAGAGTCAATTCTAGGGCTGGTGTGTGTGTGCTTGTGTGTATGTGAGTGTGCATTCACATACTTGTTCAAACAAAGCTTTAAAAAGAAAGAGAGAAAGACACTAAATGAGGTGATGTAATGAAACATATTTTCAAACATTCCATCAAAATCGTACATGGAGTCGAAATCGATCCCGCGCCTCGTCTTGGGTAATAACACGTAGCCAGCTAGCGCAATGTGTGCCTGTAGTCGTGCTCTGTTCCCCCCAGCACTAACTCCATGCGCTGGCAATGTCCTGAAAATGAATGCCGCACTTAAATGAGAAGCAACGGAGCATCGCAAGTCACGATCGCCCTCGAACACACACACACACACACACACACATACACACACAGCCAGAACTCAGCTCAGATGCTGAGCAGTTACTCAAACAGAACATTTTTGTTTTTTATAAAACAGTTTTAGTGTGTTTTATAGTATTGAACAAGACTTAATTAGGTGCTAACAATTTAATAAACAATTTAATTAGGTGCTCTGATTTATTACGACACAACCACACTTTTGGCGTTATGATGGCTTAGTGGTCATTGCTGACACCTCGCAACTCAAGGGTCCGGATGCAGTTCTCACCTCGGGGTCTGTGTGCGTGTGGAGTTTGCATGTTCTCCCTGTGCTTGGTGGGTTTCCTCTGGGTACTCCAGTTTCCTCCCACGGTCCAAAGATGTGCAGATTAAGCTAAATGGCGTTCACAAATTGACCGTGGTGTGGGAATGAGTGTGTGTCCTATTACGGTTGTAAAAATGGGAATAAATACAATGGTCACCACTGGCCTCCACTGTCCCTAGTTAAACTACATAGGTTCCTAGATGGATAAATGGAACCACACTCTTACTAGTATTTATACAGTATAGCATATTCCTATAGATTATAGTATTTGGCTACTGTATTTTTATAGTAAACTCAAGTTTTAAATGCGCACTCAGTTTATGCGATCAGTTTGTGGGCGGGTTAGTGTACGTTTACGTTTAAATTTGTTATTTCTATTAATGCCTTTCCATTTGTAGAAAGACTTGTGCAGCAAAGAACTCGCTCTCACTCATTCACTATAGCGCTTATTCTCTTCAGGGTCATGGGAGGCTTGGATCCTATCCAGGGGACTCAGGGGTGCCAGGCTATCGCAGGGCAAGAGAATGCACACAGTCACACATTCATACACTCACTCACACACATACTCTGGGCAATTTGGAAACACAATTAGCCCTAGACTTTGTACTGTCAGAGGAAACCCACCAGGCACAGAGCACTGTGAACACTCCAAACACACAGAACTGAGGAGCGCAACCCCCGACCCTGGAGGTGTGAGGCCACAGTGCTAACCACAATGCCAACATGCTGCTGCAGCACAGAACAGCACAGTTTTGTTTGTACAGTATGTATGGTATACAGTATCATAATAGGAGGCATTCTTGCACAAGAAGATATTTAGCCACAAGATGTGCATTTCTTAGCAATGCAGTCAGTGCAAGCACTCACATCAAAAACCTAAGCGAAAAACTTTCAGGGAAGAGTCTGGAGAAGAGCACAAGTAAATCCCATCAACGCCACGCCTTATAAATAGCTAGCTCCATGTTTTCCGTTACTCATCAAAGCGACGCAAGAAAGTCTACTTACGCAAAACACTTATGGGAGTTCAGGAGCTGCAACACAGACTTATGGCTTCCCCCAGAGATGTTTCACAAATCACAGAGTATGTATGCATGAAAACTCATGATTGACTCTTTTCACTCAGACTTCCCCAAAGAGAAGAAAATCCAGAACGCCACTGGGATTCACACAGGCACACATGGCTCCCCTAAAAGATTCCCATAATCACCACACTACCGTCATAACCCACCCCCATTTCTTCCACCGAGCCAGACTTTCTTGTATTTTAATGTGGTCTTGAGGAATAGTTTTTCAGCCTTCCTGTAGGACTTTTTTGGCACTTCAGTGAGCGCCATGAACCAGTGAGAAACAGATGATGACAGATGATCAGGTGATTAGTTATACTGGTGACGCTAAATGCTAAGCAGTTGGAACAGACTAGAGGGGAAATGAGGTTGCTGCTGAGGTTGGTACCAATTTTTTAATTTTAAGCTTGTGTGCAGATCGGATGGTCCGATGTGGCGACCCCTTGCTGGGAGCACCTGAAAGACCAACAACAACATGAGTATGGTGAGGGAATGAATGTGGGAGGAAACCGGAATACCCAGAGGGAACCCACCAAGCATAGGGAGATGCAAACTCCAGAGATCATCTAAGAGGAATAACTGCTTTGCGATGAGACATTTTTAAGAAAATACATTTTAGGAAAGTATCAGTAACTTTTAGCTACAGTATGTTTGATATCTAAAGCTACCAACTGGTACCTTTACCAATCACTGTAAAGAAGATGGAGCTAACATTGCTGCAACGTTTTGTTCTTTACCAAATATTTAAATGGAATGAATACACTAACTAACCTTAACATTTCTCTAGCTTTAGTTATTCCCACAGATTCAGCCATTAGCAGACTCTTCTACCTGACGCCGAGCATCACCGGAAGTGAAGATGATCCGAGTTATTGATCTGAAAAGCTGAAGGCTGTAGTTAATGCCAGAGTAAGACAGAGAACACGTCATTACATTTTCCCAGTCGATTTGTTACATCGATAGGTTGTGTGTAAAAAAGGTGTTAGGCACTCCCTTCACTGACTGGTAGCTGTGGTAGGAGACACTTACCTAGCAACTAGGCAACGGCAAGGACTGAATTTAGGATCTAACTCTGGACATAAGTTTCTCATTTTTTCCGAGACTATGAATTGAAAGTGATATTAGAATACGAATGTTTATAGGCATACCCTGTCTGACCTCCCAAAAATCGCACACTCTAATATGTTGTATTGATTACTGGAACTGCTCTGTTACATGGAACATCACAACATCCCAACCTTCACTGCGGTTAAGCACAATTAATGTATGAAAATGATTCCTCATGCGCCCAGAACCACTCTTTCCACATAGAATCCCGTGCCATGAGGGAGGTAAAACTCCATAGACGTGATAATCTGGTCATTCAGTACATTCAGGTCGTCAGCTGACTTCATTTTATTGCCACATAACATTGCTGACCCTAGACCAGAGCAACTGAAGCAACCCCAGATCATAACACTATTTTCAGTGGCTTGTCCCAGCTTTCTCAGGGTGCGGCCACAGGCTGGAGTCCTTTCTTGACATCTGTTGGCTGGGCGGCTTTCCCGACTCAAACCAAGGTTCGTGGCCGTTGCCTCCGTGCCTGCATTCTCCACCAGTGTCACGGGTTTGATCGGGTGGCACCACAGACACACGGACACGAGGCGAGGTCTTACTGAGGAAAAATGGGGAAGGAAAGGGTAAAAAAAAGGGGAAAGTGTGCATGTGCAGTTCCGGGGGCATTGCCCAGCTGACATGCGGGCACACTGCTGGTGAAAGGTGGTGGTGGGCAGAGTGGCAGGATAGAGCACGCGGAGGAAGCGCTCCTGCATGCTCCCTGACGACAACTCCTCCTGCTGACATGGGCCAAGACTGGCCCCTCCCATCTCCCTCTGGGCAGGGCCACAGGGAGGAGTCCTTTCTTGACATTCGTTGGTTGGTCGGCTTTCCCAGGTGGGATCATGGGCCCTAACACGATCATCCTAGTGACCTTTTCTTTTTCGTCAACGGGGACGCAAAGACAGGCTCTGAACAAGAGTTAATGTGCCGCGGGAGCTTGAACAGTTCTTTTCCGCGCAATCCTCATCACGGAGATCAAAAGGGCAGCATTCTGGTCTCGCCTTTAAAGTCCCTGGGGGCATAACATCGCCCTGCTCGTGTGCCACTCACTTAGCTCCACCGCACGACTCTTTGCTTTATTTCTGGACCCCAGACCCTTGATTAAACTCCGCGCTTTGCTTTTATAACGTGGAGAGAGTCCAAGGTCCGTTAATTTTGATTATTGCCAATCGACCCGACGTGGCAGCCCCGCCCCTTCGCACACCTGCAGAAGGGTGGCCCGCCTATGTAGGGAGCCTCTGGAATGAGCGAGAAGCGATAACAGGTTTAGGCCGCACACCCATCACAGGTGCACGACGTGAAAGTATTTATTTTTTAATGTAAATTTTTCCCAAAATAGTGTATTTCTAATTAAATATTGCGTTTCTTAACATTAAGATTTTATTAACAGGATTACTACTTTTCTGCTTTTGGATAAAAGCAAGGATGGATTTTTCATAATAAATTAGAGGAAGCCAGTTGGATTTTCAGCATTTATTATAATTAAATGCTATTAAAAGGTGCTGCATTGAATTGGGAAATAATTAAATGGCAGTTAAAAAAACATTAATATAATTTATTTTAATATTAATTAAAAACATGAATATAATTTAAATACATCTTTTAACATCTGATGGTGTTGACAGAAATTCTGTAATGCATTGAAAAGGTTGTCATTTGTACAAAAATGTTACGACTGGGAGGTTGTTCCAAAACAGATATTGATAACCCACAGGAATATTGGCCAATGTGGAAGGGCCATTTAACCTAATCTGCATGTCTTTGGACTGTGGGAGGAAATCAGAGAACCCGGAGGAAAGCCTCCAAACACGGGGAGAACATGCAAACTCCATGCACAAAGAGGTGGGAATCAAACCTGGACCCAGGAGATGCAAGCCACTGTGCCACCAGACAATGGGGATATAACTGTGAAATCCTGTTATGTGTAGAGAACAGTGGCGTAGTGGTTAGCACTGTGGCCTCGCACCATCAGGCCGGAGGGTTCGGTTCCTGTCAAGATGAACTAACCTCGGTGACCAGAAGACGTAGCTTTAGCGGTTAGCCCAATGTAGCGTGGATGGTAAACC
>JAQQZT010000023.1:32358333-32373605 GCA_030068275.1 Clarias platycephalus | reverse complement strand
GTGTGTGTGTGTGTGTGTGTGTGTGTGTGTGTGTGTGTGTGTGTGTGTGTGTGTGTGTGTGTGTGTGTGTGATTGTTACTGGCGTGGTGTGTATTAAGCCGTCTTCGTGATGTGCGATGAATGAGCTCTATTAATGAAAAGTACAAAAGTGCAGGCGCTGTGTGGACAACAAACCGGCCCACCTCTCTCTCTCTCCCTCTCTCTTCCTGCAGGCCCGTATCATTACCCATCATTACACCCCCCATTTGGCAGCGGCCGGCTGTATCGATCTCACGGGCAATAGCTCACGCTCACTCCTGCTCCACACATTTATCTCTATAGCACACCTCACCTGACCACAGCACTCACACACATACAGTACACTTCACACACGCTTGTACACCAGGATTCATCGTCATGCCATCTCACTCACACACTCTCTTCGATCAAGGTGTACATTTGTACTGTACTGTTGTATTGATAAAGGGGTGGAGACATGCTGCTGCATTAACCAATCAAATCAGTTCTCTTTAATAATCGTGTCACTCAGCGGAGCTACATACTGTACGATTCAACAACTTTACTTACAGCCGACTTGCGACTTAGTTCAAAAAACAGTGTGTTTTGTTCAAGTATTAATTACAGATAAATGCACAAACAGTACGTTTGTGTAGTTTATATACATTATTAAAAGAAAAAACAAAATTGGACTGGAAAAATTTGATAGACTTAAATAAAAAATGTGAACATTTCTCTGAAAATAAATCAAAGGCAAACAAAAACTAAAATTAAAATTTTAAGTAAAATTTTCTGTAATCTGGAGGGATTTGTTGGCCATTCCTTTAAAATAATAAAAAGCGTATTTTTCCTTTCTTCCTCTTCAGGTCAGGTCTGACAAGGTCCAGACACTTACTTTGCATTTGTAACCAATCTGTTATTTTGTGTTTTTGCTTCATGATGTATCCAGTGTTGTTGTTTTTAATGTTAGTGGTGGTTTTTTGGCTGCTCCCATCAAGAGGGTGCCACAGGAGACCATCCGGTCCACATACAACTTGGCCCAGGTTTTATGCCTGATGCAATTCCTGACGCAACCCACCGATTTTTATCCGGGCTTGGGACCGGCACAGCGTCCAGTGGCTGGGGTTTGGGCATTGGCCGGGAATCGAAACCATATGGCAGGAGAGATGCCTATCACTAAGTGCACTTGTGCCCATTTTGTATAACTTGTTTGTTTGATGCAGTTTTGGTTTTGTTCTTCCAATGCAGACCTTGAGGCAGCACAAATATCTATGATGCTCCCAATACTGTGCTTCACAGCTGCAACAACTTGACTGTGTCTGGTAATGAAAATAGGAAATCTTGACTCTACTGTATATAATCTGAAGTTTCCAAATACAGTACCCCCCTATACCACTTCACATTTGTTCACAGGCCTGCTTTCAATGGTGGGAGTGATTCATGGGCTGGGGCAGGGGTAGCTCTGTGGTTAAGGTGTTGGACTACTGTATGGAAGGTCCCAGATTCAAACCCCACCATCACCAAATTTCCATTCTTGGGCCCTTGAGAAAGACACTCAACCCTCAACTGCTCAGATGTATAATGACAGAAAAGTGTAAGTCACCCAACCAAATGCTATAAATGTAAATCTGTTAATACAAAAATATTAGTTGCAAAATTCCAGCAATAAACTAAAATGTGAATCATCCATTTGTCCAGTGTACACGTACCGCATAGATATGTACAGTACTGACCCTATTTCTTCATATTTTTTAAGGCCTGAACCAGTGAGAAACAGGTGTAGATGATCAGGCCGGTGATTAGTATATTGGCGGTGCTGAATGCTAAGTGATTGGAACAGATGAGAGGAGAAATGAGATTGCTGCTGAGGTTGTTACATAAACAACCAATTTTTAAAATGCATTTTTAGGCACTTTGCAGCCTGTCGCAGTAAAAACTGTTGTTCCCGTTTATTTCATTTAATCTCTATCGTTTCATTTCATTTACAATGAAGAAATGGGATGGGGAGAGATTTTTGCAAAGTACTGTATGTACAGTAGGCTATAGGAAAAAAAAAAACATTATCTGTGGTTTCAGGCATCCACAGGGGGTCTTGGAACGCGTCCCCTGCAGATAAGGAACCATCATACAGTAACCATCTGGATGTTCCACCATGTGTCTGGGACAACCCTCAGGGGACAGTTGCCATAAAAGTAAAACTTTCTGGCAGAAATCCACAGCACAGTAGAGTTTTGGGTTCTGTAGTGTTATGTAAGTTGTTTACATTTTTTGTTTTTCTTATAGTTTACTTTGATTGATTTCATTTATTATATTTATTTCTATTGAATTTTTAAACTGACTGTGTCAGTGACCATACAGTATATTAATTATCCTCTTCATATTAATTCAGAATTCAAAACAAATGTGTATTTTTATTGTATTATCTGTTACTCATTGATTGTTTTTATATCAATATTATAGACTATCAGAAGTTTTTGCCCTCTGGTTAGTCTGCATTGGTTACTAGTGGTTGATTATTTACTTTTCCTGCTGGTTGCCATGGTTTCCTTGGTAAGGCCTGGTTAAAGCTTTGTTATGCACAAACATAGATATACAGTACTGTACATAGAGCAGCATAGATGGCCACCTGTTTAACCAAAAATCTGATGTGCAGACTCAGATAAAGTACTAGTGGCAAAATGCTTGTGCATGCTAACAGTTTCAACTGTTAGTTAGTTAGAACGAAGACAATATTTTATGCCCTGCGATGGATTGGCACCCTGTCCAGGGTGTACCCCGCCTTGTGCCCTAAGCCTCCTGGGATAGGCTCCAGGCCCCCCGCGACCCTGAATGCAGGATTAAGCAGTATAGAAGATGACTGACTGACTGACAATATTTTATTTTGCATTCATATTGTACAGTAGATGGTTTGTTGGATACATTTTCCTGCCTAAAGCCTCCTGAGAAAATATACATCAAAACATTGCATTTTCTTCTAACTCCATTGTGGGTATATCTTTGTAGTATCCTCATATGAGGAGTGGTGGGTATTAGTCTTTAGCCAAAATTCTTCTTGTTTGAATTTGTTGACTAGGTTCAATAGTTAATAGGTACTAATAAACAGAAACTTTAGGAATAAACTACAAGTTGCACAGCATTAAATGATTATGCACCCTAAAATTGCAAGGTATTTGTTACAGTATATAGAACTTTAAATGATATGCACTGATGTCTTGTACAGTCATGTTCAAGTTAGTACAGTACCTCCCCTCTAATTATGTGTTTTTGTGTAAAACATATGAAAAATCATCTGATCGTAGCAGGTGTTAGTATTAGGCAAATACAGCCTTAAATGAACAACAACATATAACTTTTTTTTTATTTTTTTGATTGGAACAGACGAGTAAAAAAGAAAGTAATGGAAGAATGTAACTTTTTGTAGACAGTAATTTTGTAATGTAATTAGTTACTTTAAAAATGTATGTCCCCCAACGCTGGTTAACACAATGCCAAGAGGGGAACATACTGTATAAGCAATGGCCTTTCAGATGCAAATGACCAACCACAAGGTTTCTGGAACAATGTCCTATGGACTGATGAGACCAAAGTGGAGTTGTTTGGCCTTAATGTCCGGTGCAATGTTTGACGAAAAACCAAACAGCATTTCAGCAGAAACACTCACTCATACCCATTGTCGAGCACGGCAGTGATGATTTGGCCTTGTTTTGCAGCCACAGAACCAGGGTTATTGAGTCGACCATTAACCCTTTATATACCAAAGTATTGTAGAGGCAAATGTGAGGACATCTGTCCGACAAATAAAACTTGGTAGAAATTGGGAAATACAGCAATGACAAAAGAACCAAGGTTATGGAACGGTCTGTTAATTTCGTCAACTTAAATAATGATGAAAAATATTCGTTTTATTCACAAATATTTCCTTTGTGTAAGAGGAGACGATGACGAGACGTCACGGATATTAATGAACAGCGACAGTGACGAAATCAGCATGCAATATTGTTGACGAAAAAGACAAGATTAAAATGTGGTTTAAAAAAAATTTTAACTAATAAAACACCTGTCTTCATTTTCGTCAACATATAATTTCCGTCCCAATGCAATGCGATTCTGAGTTTATTCATTATAGCACGAGCAGCAGCATTTCCCGGGTCACGACACGCAGTGTATCAGGAGTAGTTTGCGCGCGCAGTAACCTGATGTTACAAGCTCAGTCATCTTTAACTCTTCATCATCACAGCAGAAATGAGAAGAGAGGATATTTGGACCCATGTTCCTTATATTGAACCAGAGAAAAAAAGCTGATGTGTAGAAATATCGGAGGGGAAACAAGTGTTAACTACCTGGACTCCATATTAACATCAATTAACATCAACTGATATACTAAACTGGCTGCCACCTAACACACAGTATAAATGCAGATCAGTTCCTGCTCTCTGTTTCACCCAAATGAGGATGGGTTCGCTGTTGAGTCCGGTTCCTCTCAAGGTTTCTTCCAATTGCCATCTCAGGGAGTTTTTCCTTGCCAGCGTCGCCCTCGGCTTGCTCATCAGGGACTATCTGCTCATTTTGATTCATACACATTCACATCTCATACAGACTTAAATAGTTCTTTTGTTTGTGTAAAGCTGCTTTGCGACAATGACAATTGTTCAAAGCGCTATACAAATAAAATTGAATTGAATTGAAGTGTGGCCACATAATTACTGAGAAAAATACCACAAACCTGAAGAGACGCATCAAGGTATACTATAATAATCACCCAGTTACAGCCTCTTTGTGGTAATTATGTTATCACATGTTAACATAATTATGTTGTGATATATTTTATTTTATTTTATAGTTAAACCGTTGCCAAACACATTAAGCTACAGTAATAGGTTCGCAAATGATAGTGACCCATAGGAGCTGTCCTTACAACAGTACAAGTATGTGAATTCATATTAAAAAAAAGTTTCAAAACAATGTATTTTCCATACTTCTCTTATTGTTTTGTAATTAAAAAAAAATATGTGCAGGTGTTGTAATGGTTAAAAATAAATATAATTAGCTGAAAACTTCAGATGAAAAGATACAGTTTAAATATTAAAATAATTTTGTGAAAAAAACTTTTTAGAAGGGTTTTGGCTAGACTAGATTAACTGTAGGATTAATTCATAATAATCTTATTGCTAAAATGCTATGAAAGTCATACAGGAAACGATTACTTCAAGTTATTGCTCCTAAAGGTGGATCTACAAACTATTGTATTGCCGACATGTTTTGTTTTTTCCTTTTTGTCTTTTTTTTTTTTTTTTTTAATAAATAATGACATAGTAAAAAAGTTATGCGTTGTTGTTTGTCTGAGGTTGTGTCTGCCTAATACTGAGACCTGCTACAATCAGATATTTTTTATTATGGTATTTTACACACACACTCACAAAATACAGCCTTAAATGTATACTTTTACACATGTATATATACATGTATGTATATACTGTACAGTATACAGTACACCAATCAGCCATAACATTATGAAATTAGCCCTGACCCCTCGAGGTCTGGACTTCATTAGACATCTGAAGTGGTATTTAGCACCAAGTCAGCAGTAGCAGATGCTGTAAGTTGTGAGGTGCGGCCTCTATGGATCATACTGGTTTTCCCAGCACATCCCACAGATGCCCGATTGGATTCAGATCTAGAGATCAACACCTCAGACTCACTGTGCTTCTCAAATCGTTACTGAACCGTGTTTGCAGTGTGTCAGGGCACTGTGAAGGAGACCAATGAAGACCAGGAACATCCCACAAGGGCTGCAGTTTGGAGATGCTCTGACTCATTATTTTGGGCCCTCACAAGTTGGCCCTTATCATAATTGCAAAAATTTTCATGCTTGCATTTTTTTCAACATCAAACACATCAACTTCAGGAACAAAACATGCATTTGCTGTCTAATATATACCACATACTTCCAGGTGCCATTGTAATGAGATAATCAGTGTTATTCTCTTCACCTGTCAGTGGTCATATGTCATGGCTGATTAGTGTATACTGTGCTAATATATGCTTGCTCATAAACTGTCAATGAATAAAAAATAACTAAATATTTAACACTGAACAGAAGGAATATTTTATTATCTGTATCATTTTGACATTTGATTAGATTTGACAGTTGATTTGATTAGACCACAATGTCAGTTTGCAGTTAGGATATAATGAATTGTATTAAAAAATATAATTTTGTAAGCAGGTATACAAATATCCATTCATCACAAGTACTTACATTTACAGATATGTAAAGGTTACATACCTGTATGTAAACAAACTCTACATTACACAAACTAATTATTATTATTATTATTATTATTATTATTATTATTATTATTAACACATATTTAATTAAATTTAATTCTAGGCTTTCATTTAATTTGGCATCCAAACCTTTACACATTCTTGGCTGGATCACAAAAAAAAATAATAATAAAATAAAAATAATTTACTCATGTATTTCACTGCTTAAAAAAAAAAGAAAAGAAAAAGGCTGATGGATTTGACATCGGTATAGTCAAGTTCTCGAACTGCAAAAATGAGGCAAGTTGAGTAACACAGCAGAGCGAAAAAATCAATACATGTAAAAATAAATAAACTGTAGGCTTCGGTATAAAAAAAAATTGTACAAATGCTTTGGTGCCTGGAGGGTTATGCAAAATTTGCTTCTATCGTCATTTTTTTGAACACAGTGTGTATCTTATGTATCTCTGAAACAGGCAAAGTTAACTTCAATATCCTCGGTGCAGTGACTTTACCCGTTTTAAATGTATTAACATATGAAAATAAAAATCATTAACCATGTGGTGATTTGCATAATAACAATCTAAGAGCATGAAATGTTTGTTCATTACAGATAAAGCACTGATGTGACTCTGTCTGCTGCTGGTTTTGCAGTAACAGCACATTCTGAAGTGTTTTATTTCTTATGCACTGCAGCAATTTGCTAACACTTACAATGTAATTTAATTACTAAGCATTTTAATTATACTTTTGTATCCATTTGTAGTCAGGAAACAACCAGGAAACAAGTTAGTTTTTTCATAAACTGTGTGACTGACATTGGAGACTTCTTCCATTAATGTTATCAATAATGCCTTCTTACAGAAAAAAATTTCCATATAAAAAAAAATTAAAGAATTTACCTGTTAACATGAAGCATCTGCTGTGAATAAACTGTTGCTAAAGAAATGATCAGAAGGTATCAGAACGAGAGCATGCATATAAACATGTGCTACTGTCATACTGCGCTACTGCTGCATGCTCTACTGTCATACTGCGCTACTGCCACTGTTCTCAAAAACTAATCGACTTCTTCGAATCAGAATCCAGAATTTCACACTGCTGTTGTATGAATCACTTCCCAGTCATGATTAATGCCTCTTGATGTATAACGTATACCTAATAAATTGTTTCTGTTATAGGTTGTGAAAGCCTAGAAGGAAAACATTCAATATTCTAAACATTTTTGTCTGTAAGTGGGTCGTGTGACGTTTCATGTTACATTAGATTTTAATTACTGTCCACTCCATTGTGAGAGAACGCCTCGGTCCTTGTCCACACCGCGCTTGCCGTGTCTCCTTCTCACACTAGTTATCTCGGACAAGTGTTGTGTTTTTTTAGCGCCTGTTGTCATTTTCACACTCAGATTTTCAAATCACACAACAGCATTCCTGTCAGACGTTTGACAATGGATTGGAGGTGAGAATAAACGGCTCTGTGTGTGTGAGTGTGTGTGAGTGCAAATCACACTGATTAGTGATGTATTAGACAGGACATCAGCTCCTTTAATTCTCTTTGTCGTTATTGCATCTTATTATAAATGAACGTAAACATTTGTAAATATCGATCTACAGTATTTCATATATCATATTTTAATTAAGAGTCTGTTCTGACCGAGCAATCCGATTGGACGAGAGGCATTCCATGAGTGATGATAATAGACGGTAACAGCAATGGGACGTTTAACTATATGTATCACTCGGCGTCCCAGTTGTGTGGGGAAAGTAGGTCTGTACGGTCTGCAGTACTGAGGAGAAAGCAACCACAACCAGTCACAGAAGCACTTTCTGCCAGGACACACATCTGATAATGCTATGTCATCTTAAACGACACGCTGTCTCCTCAGTCATTCTGAATCGCCTCTGAACCGTCTATGTTGTTCTGTTCATGACTAATACGAGCTACAAAGTGAACTACTATAGCTTCAACACAAGGCTAAATCCCAAATTCCTCTCTAACCCCTAATCAAGGGCACTACTTGGTGTGTGGAACAAAGGATCATATATCATACATAGTGCTCTAGTTTTACTCCATGAAATGTGCTCTTTGTGTTATCTTCAGTATTGGGATATGCCCTCATGTCTAACACCTGTGCTGATATTCAGTACAACAGCACGACCTCATGCTTGTAGTAGAATGTTTATATTTATTGTTATTTTATTAAAGAAATTCCATAGGTGGTGTTCTCCTTGTTCAGGGATATACTGTTTATTATTATTATTATTATTATTATTTTTTATTATTATTATTATATAAAAGTACAAATGAATTGCCATCTCTTTTTCTATCTCTGTAACTATGTTTGACTACACGGGTGGTATTTTGTCACACTTTTTCACTCTGTCAGGATCTATTACACCTCACAGACTCTCATTTCCTCACTCTCACCCCCATTTTTTCCTCCTTTTCCCATCCCTCTGTATCATATCCCCCTGGAGCGGCTACTTTAGATAGAATGTCTCACTCCGTCACCTCGATTACACATCTAACACCCTTTTACATATTACTCATATATAAATATATGAGAAACTGCTGACCTCCTGGGATCTTTCACATACAACATCCAGAAAATGAGTACTTGTAGAGGTGTTCCTATTAAAGTGGACAGTGTGTGTGTGCCCGTACAGAAAGAAGAGGTGCAGCAGGCAACAGACTAACAACCTGTCTTTAAATACGAACAAAACAAAAGAGATGCTTGTTGGTTTCAGGAGAGCACAAAACGACCACTGAACATCAATGGCTCCTCCTTGGAGATCACCGAGAGCACCAGATTGCTTGGTGTTCATGCTGGCAGAGAACCTTGACTAGTCCCTCAACACCGTGTTCCTCGCCAAGAAAGCCTGGCAGCATCTCTACTTTTTAGCGTAGGCTGAGGAAAGCCCATCTCCCACCCCTCGTTCATACCAGAGGGACCATGGAGAGCTTCCTGAGGAGCGCTATCAGTGCCTCGGATCACAGGAGCCTGCAGGGGATCTTGAGGACGCGTGAGAAGATCAACATCTCCATCAATGATATTCACATTACATGCTGCATCTGTAAAGTTACTGACAGTGTGTACAGTATACAGTATATATATACATTCATTATATAGTCTTATAAAGTTCTATGTGGTTTTCATTCCTATTATATCATACATCATGTTGTACAACATGGTGCTTCTTCACTGCTCTGAATCTGATTGGTTTATTGTTATCTTACGCACATCTGTGCCTTTTTTTCCTCTCTCTCTCTCTCTCTCTCTCTCTCTCTCTTACACACACACAGAGACACACAGATTGTTATTTTCCTTTGTCCTACCAAGTGTGTCTCTATCTAAGCATTACACACACATCATTACCCTGTCTTCTCAATCGTTCTCTCAGACTTTGAGTCCATCACTAACGTCCCTGTTTGTCTGTCTCTTATGTGTCACTGCGCTGTCAGTCTGAGACACACACTCCAACACACCTCATTGCTTTTAAAACTGCATACCTGTGTTCTTGCAAATCTGATTGTCATGGTCAAAAAGTATTTTCTCAAAAGAGGAACAATAGGATTTCATTCATTCATTCAATCATTCATTCATTTATTCATTCAAACATTTTCAGTAAGTGCTTCATCTTGGTCAAGATTCGGTAGCTGAAGATCCAGAAACACTGTGCATGTGGAACACCAGGCATATACTGTAAAACAGCATGAATGAGAAATTAGTTTATGTGGCATGTTTTTGGGAGGTTGGAGGAAAAAATAAAACCAAAAGGAAAATCACATGACTATGAGGACAACATAAACAGAAACTACATGCAGACCAGTAAGCGGATCTCAGGGTCAAATAAGGAAACCAGTATCAACTGACCACTTCAACCACCCGACCAAGCCACAATCCAACTAGATGCACAAAAATGTGAATGAACGCAATAAGAACTTGTTCCAAAGCAGTGGAACCCATTAAGGATGTAATACTGTCTCCCTTGATGTCAATATTTAAAAAGAAAGTCTGGTGAGGATGTGGTTGAAGCAAGATCCAGAACGAACTTAACAAGGACCTAGAAACATCAATATCTGCTAGTTAACAGTGTAACAAATTTTTCGTGTTGTCACTCGGATGTCACTGCACTGATGCTACAATCGAAGGAGGTTCTCACAGCGCCCTCTTCAGGCTTGTGCTATGGCCATGGAAGGTCCGTGCCATCTTGTAGACCTCATTAAGTTCATATTACTTTCTTCTGGTGCTTACCATGTTTATTGTGTGCATGCAGCAGGTTAAAACCACATTTAGAGAATCTATATAAATAAAAGAACAGTTTTGTCTGTATATTGGCCAGAACTCGCTTTTTCAATGATATCTTTACCTTACATACATTTGAGGGCCTGAAACCAGTTTCAGAAAATTTTCTGTCTGTATGTCCGTATGTCTGTCCAGTCAGCTTTTGTCACAGCATTACACAAAAGCGGCTGGACAAATTATAATGAAACTTTCCCAGTCCTTAGGTATTTGCCTGAAGTTAAACCTGCGCCATAAAATTCAAATCAAAATGTTGAGTAGAAGGGAAATTATGAGTAATTATGTACCAGGTTATACAGTTAACTGCAAGTTTTGACGACGTACTGTGACTGTGTCAAGCTGTGCGTCTTAAATTGAGCGCTGGACAGAATTTCAAGAAACATAAGTTAATATTTATACTTAATCTTTATCCAACCTAAATCTGGCTGGCTTCGATTTCTCATCTGTAATTCACTCTCCGATTACCGAACAGTATTGTATTCAGTATTTGGCTAACAACGAAAGAAGTACCACTTAGCATAAATAAGGGGTAAGATACTCAACCTTATGAACATAGATTTTTTTTTTTGTATTGATAAGTTAGGCAGAGAGTCCTGCCATAGACAGACATGTACGTGAGCTTCAACCTGAAATAATAATATCACTGATTACATTAAAGCTGATCAGCTTATTTTTAGCTTTAACTCTTTTATGCTTACGGTACGCTAGTTTAATAGAAATATCGGATCCAATTTGCGTGTTGTCGTATTTATACCAACCCTCATGATAATGCCTGGTAAAAGCACGATCTGATCTGATAGATCGGACATGGTAATAACTTGGTTCAATGTCTTCGGACCTTGTGAGTGAAAGTGTTTGAAATTTGTGACACATTGAGAACTGACAGACATGGCAGTTCAGGGACAGGGACGTGGTTAGGAAGTAGTATGAACTTCAAAAATGCACTTTTTTCCATTATGACCCCGTTCCCACCGCATTCTCCAATATTTTTAGTACGCCGTGGGAACTTCATGGTCCTCGTCAGAGTGTGAAGGGCCCTTAGGCAGTAGATCAGAAAAGTTTTGGTGCAATTGACAGCACATGAACCAGTTTTCCTGCTCTGACTATCATTAAACTAACTTGCATTCCAGTATTTATTTCTGGAAACAGATGAAACACGTCGACTCACAACACAACCAATTTCAGTGAGCCTGAAAATCTTTCAACAGGACTGGAGTCAATGGTAAAAAATAGTAGCCAAATGCACCAAGCCAGAGTATGTGCCCAGGTAGGAGGATAACACCTCATCCTTTCCAGATTCATTGCTAGATGTTTACACAGGATTACTGAAAGTGGTCTGATATTGGTTCATAAGCTGTTCATCATCACGAGCTAGAAGATCAACATGGTCTTCAATGGTCCGGTTTCTTCTCACTGCTCCATTTAGTACAATAGATTCTCCAGAAAGGATTACATAACTGTTATTAAACTTGTCTGTAATAACAAATTAAATTACCACAAGGGTGACCAAGATATTTGGCCTTTACTTATATTTAAAAATTTGAGTATCACATCTACTACCATGTCTCCCAAATCACTTCTCTAATTTATATTTATGGCATTCTGCTAATGGCCTTATCCAGAGTGACTTCATTTGTCTCATTATCTCTGAACAGTTAAAGGTTGAGTGTCTTGCTCAAGGGTCTTGCTCAACAGTGGCAGCATGGTGGTGCTGGGGTTTAAACCCATGACCTTCTGATCAGTAGTTTAGTGTATTAAATGCTGAACTGCCCCTGCACACCACATAGCTATGGCTGCGTTGTTTAAACAAACAAACAAAACAAATTTTTTTGCTTTACAAATGTAAACATACAACTATTTTACAATCAAATTTATGTCAAGTCAAATTATTTTATTTGTGAAGCACATTTAAAACAACAGCAGTTGATCCAGAGTGCTTTCCAGGTCAATCCCATGCAAAGGTCAACCTTATTATCGAAAAAAGTAGGCATAATTCATAGAGTTCCTACCAAACCATACTGTACACTAACAATACAGTACTACAGTGTATCTTCTTATATTGACTAAACCACAAAAAGACACAAAAATAATGAAAACTACAAAGACGGAGAGAGGGGGGGAAGATCAGCACTAATCGCTGATTTAAGAATTTCACAGTTAGTTTTTTTCAAAGTTAACATTTGAAATAGTAATTATGTTAATTATGTTTTGTTAACATCAACTTGTTTTCTTCTCTCTGTTGATATGAGTCCTAGTTGAATAACAGGAGTTTTTTTTTTTTACTTAAAATCAATTGTGTTCATCGACATCTGTGCAGCTTACATGTGGTGTCCCACAGGGCTCGATACTAGACAGAGCTCTTTTTTCTCTTTACATGGCACCGTTAGGGCCAATTCGTAGAATGCATCATCTATGTTTTTCCTGCTACGCTGATGACCTTCAAGTCTGTCTCCCAATTATGTCAAATTGCTCTGTTCAAACCCTGCTGGAGTGCTTGGCAGAAATGAAATCCTCCCTCACTCTAACTCACTCACTCGTCGTCTATACTGCATTATCCTGTATACAGGGTTGTGGGGTCCTGGAGCCTATCCCATCCCATGAGGCTTAGGGCACAAGGCATGGTATACCCTGGACAGAGTGCCAAACCATTGCAAAGCACAAATACAATCACAGGCTCATTCACACACTACGGACAATTTGGGAACGTCAATTGTCCTAATCTGCAGGTCTATGGACTGTTGGAGGAAATCGGAATATCCAGAGGAAACCCACCAAGCACAGGAAGAACATGCACACACAGACGAGAATCGAACCTGGCCAGGAATAGAACATGGACCCTGGAGGTTCAAGGCGACAATACTAACCACTACACCCCCGTGCCGCACACTTCTAACTCTCCTCATGGACATGACAATAAGACAGAACTGGTGCTTTTTGACCCCTCTAGTTCTGCTAATAATATGAGTAATAAACTTGATAACTTAGCTCCATATTGTAAAAGCAGTGGTTTGATATTGCTGGTATTTTATTCGACGCGAAGCTTACCTTTGAGAAGCAGACCAACACAGGTATTAAGAACAGCTTTGTTCAACAGAGTCTCCTTGCTAAAGGTAAGCCTTTTCTGTCCACTCCGCATTTTGAAAAGGCAAAACATGTTTTTATTGGTTCTGGGCTGGATTATGGTAATCCTAGTAATGTTTAATATGTCATTCTTCCATTGTCTATAATATGCAGGCTGCAGTTGGTTCAAAATGCTGCTGCTTGCCTCCTAGAAAAGAGAT
Source organism: Clarias platycephalus (assembly GCA_030068275.1). Classification (NCBI taxonomy): domain Eukaryota; kingdom Metazoa; phylum Chordata; class Actinopteri; order Siluriformes; family Clariidae; genus Clarias; species Clarias platycephalus. Next base: position 32,359,757 of record JAQQZT010000023.1, on the reverse strand, counting down.
CATATAACTCTTATCTTGGCTGTTGTACATTGGCTACCAGTTAGATTTATAATTAATTTAAATTCAATAACAAACAAAAATGTTTTGTTCACTAAAACCTTACCTATTTCCTTAACTGACCTATTAATAGTGGACTCATATTGTGTTTTTTTCTGTGCTTTTTTCAGTTTTTTTTTTCTTAATTTTTTTCTTACTAAACATATTTTTTTAAATCTTATTTTATTTTTACCTCATTCCATTTAAATATTTAGTTTATTATTTTAGTTTTTTATATATATATATATATATAATTTTAAAACAAAATATTCAAATGGAATGAGGTAAAAAAAAAATAAAAAATCATATGCCTGGTTCAGACACTGCATATCCATGACGTGAAATATCACACCCGTAAACCAAGTTTATTCTAAATGATTTAGTCCATAAAAAACATTTTCAATCTTTCATTAAAGTCTTTCATGGTACCAGGATAATGCTTTCTGCAGTTTCTTTAAAAAAAAAAAAAAAAAAAACTGTACTGTAAAAAAGTTTCTCTGTTTAATGTCTAATCTGATAAAATGCTGTATACTTTCAGGATGTAAATGATGCTATTAATTTTGAAGATGTGTTGTTGTTTTTTTTAGCTGAAGAGATTGGATTAAAACCTATGCAAGTTGATTTCCAGATATTAAGTTTGCTTGAGGCTTTTTGTTCAACAATATCATATATATATACTGTATGTGTGTGTGGGGGGGGGGGAGGGGTTATATTTGTGGTGTTACTATAGCAACTGATGCATATACAGGAACAAGCTCTAGCCCAGGAAATTATTAACACTAAAATGAATGAATGAATGAATGAATGAATGATTGAATGCGAAGCAGCTCATAAAGCTTTACTGTGATTAGGTAACAGTATATATGATATATTCAATTTACAAAACACTAAGTATAGTATACAGTCCTGTGCAAAAGCCTTGACCCCATTTCTTCATAATTTGCTTTTAAAGAGCTTGACGTTCTTATTATTTTTAATGTAGTCTTGATGAATAGTTCTCCACACTTCCTGAAAGACTTTTTTGTCTCTCATTTTCAGTCCTGTCCCTGTACCTGAGCAGTTTCTGGGGAATGCTTATCTTGTTTAAAAGGCCACACAGTGACCTACTGTATGAATCATTCAAATATATATAAAAAATAATAAGCATCTAACTTAAAACTTGAACAGTGAGAAACAGATGCAAATGATGTCAGGTGATCAGGCCGGTGATTAGTATACTGAATGGTTGACAAGAGGGTTTTTCAATTGTATCTTTAGGCAGTTTGCAGGCTGTCCAGTTTCTTTAATTTAATCTACCTTATTTCATTTTGGTTACAGTTTTTCTCAGTTGCTTTGGTGCTTTTCTTAGATCAGAATGAAAAGTCTCAAAACCATTAGTGCAACCTCCA
>JAQQZT010000023.1:32337786-32348993 GCA_030068275.1 Clarias platycephalus | reverse complement strand
TTGGTGTGAGAGAAGAGGATGCAGAGGATAGGGTTAGATAGAGGCAGATGATTCGCTGTGGCGACCCCTGAAAGGGACCAGCCGAAAGACAAAGAAGAAGATATATGGATACATTTGTCCATTTCTTATTACTTTATTGCTAAGCACTCTTCATTGAAATGCGACTCATTTGACTTTGAGCTCAGGTAACATTTCTGACCTCACATAGGGTCACAAGCTCGCATCGTTTTGTAATCCTAATGCTATCACTAGCTAACATTATGTAAAAACTAGACCTGTCATTTTAGCTACTAAACAGAACAACTATAATTACTGTCTCGAATTCTCCTAAAGGTCAAGAATTATATTCCTTTTTAAACCTTAGAGTCTTAGAGCTTTCCAAAATATGTCTGTGTTAATGTTCCGGTTGAAAAACAACTCAGATCCCACACTCTGGCTGCTTAATTTTCTTTCCCCTTCACTCCTTTTCTAAGCACACTGTTTCAGTGTCTGTAGCTTTAAATTAACGGCTCCTGACCTCGCCCTTTGAGGAGGTGCATTTCTTAGCCAATTAGAATGCAGGAGGCAGAAATGTCCCTGTTTGTGCTTTTATCAAGCAATTCCCACCTTGTTTTTCAGCCCTGCATTCATGACAATCGAAATAAAAGAAAAAGCTTGTTGATTCACAATGATGTCCTCAGTGGTTAGCGATATGAAAATAAAAAACAAAGCAAGAGCTGATGAAAGCAAGGCTGTCAATAAGCACTAAGCCCTTTCTGGTGAAGTAGTTAAAATGCAGACTAGAGAAAAGCAGAGTTGAGCACTGAGCTGGGGGAGGATGTTTGTTATATGAGGTCACATAAGGGGGAAAATCTGATTTTCTTTCTGATTCAAGCATCAGGAATACAAAATGAAAAAAAAAAAAAGATAAACAGCAGGAGATTTTTTTCCTCGTTTTGTTTTTTTGACTGGTGACCCATCTGAATGACTAAACATGACTAAAAAGTGAATTCTGCATAATACTGTAGGTGCCTTTAAATGCCATGATTAAAGCTGTCCATTTCTTTAGCAACCTCCATGCTTTTTTCTACCCGTTGAATTTTTGACTTTGCACCATTTTTTTTCCCCCTGACGCTAGTTGTTTTGGATTCTCTTACCTTGGATGCTCGTGGATTTTGCATTGTGCTGACTCAGGTGCTGGCTGCCACGCTTTGGAGCTCATCTGTACTCTTAATAAACCTCCTGCATAGGAATCCACAAATCTCTGCAATTTTGTTTAGAATATTCTACGAGATTTGTTCCGGGGTTTTATCTGACCGTGACCTCTGTTAGGGATATGGACCTGGGTTTGTATGAGGTAACCGTGTCTCCCAGTGGACCATGATTTGTAAAAGAAAATAATAATAATGTAAAACATATATATTTTGTGCATTGAATTTTCAACATTGATCCTCTTTTGCGATTTTCATTTATCCTTCGCGAGAACGCAATTGACAAAGGATTATATTATTAACATAAATGAATAACACATATGAAATAAAATTCTCAGAGAATAATATTTTTAAAAAAAGCTCATAACATTAAGCAGTTTGCAATCTACAAGCAATCTCACTGCTTATAAGCAGGACTCATTTGTCAGGATAATCTGATGCAAATCCTCTGTGCAATTGTCTGCAGCTGATTTAGCCACGCTCCGGTAGGTTCATCATTCTTTAAGAAAACTTCATCCCTTAAACAAATTGTTTTGTGAGCCTTCTGCCTTCTCTACTGGGAAAATTTACACCCTTACGTTTTTAAAAATGTCGTTAGTATAATACGGTTAGACATGATTTATCAGAGTAGCGTAAAATAAAATTACACCGTCATGTGATAATAGAAAAACAAGCTTTAATGTTGACGTCTGTAATGTATTATTGTTCAGTTTAATTAGACATAAAAGAACACAGGTCTTTGTGTATTTATTTATTTATTTATTTATTTATATGCATGCATTTGACACTCTTTGCAACTTACTAAACTATGTATTGTGGTATCGCGTATGTATTGTACTATTCATTATTAAATGCTAACACTAACTGGGGCTCTTATTAAGGTTGGTATTGGACTGCATTGGACCAACTGCTTTTATCCTTCATGGCTTAGACTCAACAAGGTGATGGCAACATTTCAGTCCATATTGACATGATAGCATGACGCAGTTGCTGCAGGTTTGCCATCTGCACATCCATGATGTGAATCTCCCATGCCATCCCATCTCAAAGGTGATCTTTTGGATTGAGTACAGTGACCTTGCTGTCATGTTCAAGAAACCAGTTTATGATGATTTTACAGTAGCTTTGTGTGTTCATAAAGGGATGGACACGGTCCGCAACAATACTCAGGTGAACTGTGGCGTTTAAATCATGCTCATTTGGTACTAATTGGCCCAGAGTGTTCCAATGAAAACTCCAGCACACCATTAGACTGACACTACCAGTCTGAATCACAGATACAGGGCAGAGTGGATCCATGCTTTCATGTTGTTTAAACCAAATTTTGACCCTACCATCCAACTGTCACAGCAGTGATCGAGACTCATATGATGTTTTTCCAATCTTCTGTTGTCCAATTTTGGTGAGCCCATGCGAATTATAGCCTTGGTTTCCTGTTCTTAGCTGACATGAGCAGCACCTGGCCAGTGAGTGCATGGAATACACTAAACATTTCATAGTAGGAGTTGAAAACTCTTACGTTTTGGCTCTAAAGTAACAAATAGTGGATTTTTTTATTTTTTATCCTGAAGCTGTACATAACCTAGTACCAAGTTGACTCTGACCCCTATCGTTTCCCACATTTTGTACCCCATCTGTCCCTTTTTGCCTTCTACATTTCTTTTTCTTCCCCCCTGCTCTTTTTAAGTATTTTTATATTTGGGAAGGCTGAATCTGTAGGTTATGTATGTGGGATGAGGTAAGAGGAGCAGTAGAACTACAGTATGTGAGGATCTTCAACCTTGGTGCTGTTGTTGTAGTTGGTATGGCTTTGGACTTTTGCCTGGTTTTAATCCTGGTTTTTAGGCAATACTTTTTAAAATGTTTTTTTATTCACTTCGCCTGGATACTTCTCTTGTCTATTCAGGCAAAAACAAGCAAACTAACAATGTACTGACATAAAGTGTGTAGAGACTAGAGAGCTGTATTGTCAAGTGTAGCATTGTACACAAGCACACAGTAGAGTGAAATATCATTCATCCAAGGCTTAGGTGCAATGTGTTATAGAAAAGTGACAACAGTTTGGTGGTGCGAGATTTTGAACACGATACCAGACATTAAGTACACAAAAGACATTTTGAAATACTTTTGGAAATGTGTGAGGGTTTAGGACGACGAGATACTTGAAGAACATGGAGGAGGATATATGTACACTGATATCGACACAAGTCCTGAACATGTTACTGTAGTTAACTCTGTTTATGTTTATACATTTTCCACAAACAAAAAAAATACGATTAGAGCATATGCTAGTGTCAATTAAAAGCTATTAAAATGAAGTACATTAGCTACTGTAGCTACATTAGTTAACATGGATGGAGCAGAGTTGGATTGTAGTGCGTACTGGCTCAGCGGTTAGTGCTAATGCCTCACACCTTCAGGACTGGGGGTTCAGATCTCGCTCCGGGCTTTGTGCATGGAGTTTACATGCTCTCCGCGATCTTGATGGGTTTTCCCATGTACTCCAGTCTCCTCCCACATTTCAAATGCATGCACTGTAGGGTGATTGACATTTCCAAATTTCCCCCTGGTGTTCTGTATGAGTGGGTGTGTTCCTGTGCCATGTGATGAGATGTTCCCAGGTAAGGTTCCCTGGGGTAAACTCCAGGCTCCCCGCAACCCTAAGTGGGATATACTCTAAAAATGTGAAGAGTCAAAAAACTCCTCACCTTGGCAAGGTTCATGTAACAAGCCTTTAAGGACTCAAATTATTTTTTTTTTACCCTAATATGACACAGATCTATTTTTTTTTTAGAAATGTCTTCATGCACAAATGTGATGTTTTACAAATCAGATCTGAGTCACCTTCATACAGTATGTGATTGGATAAATATCCAATACGTGGTCATGTGACTTGAATGTGCAGTATGTACAGGACGCTCGCTAACATCATGTGGAAGAGGGTGGATAGTGCGTTGCTGTAATTATAAACACTGAAATGTGTTGTTGTTGTTGTTGTTTGCTGTATTTCTTCACTGCTACAATGTTTAGCTTGCAATTTCAGATGGACTTTCTGATCCTGTTGCATGTTTTTTTGCATTATTTTTTACCTTGTATAACACTCAGGGGATTTGAGTACCTTCGGATCACTCTGCAGACAGGAAATAAATGTTTCGATGGATTAACCTGGCTTAGGGTAAGCAGAAAATAAAGCATGTTTCATTGATTCGGCGCTGACTGATCGCTTTGAGATGGTTTTTAAATTAAGTCTAGAGTTCAGGCTTCGCCTACGGAATGCACGTTTTATTATATCATTAGTTACTTAAATGCCGATCGGGACCGAGACGCAGTAGCAACTGGTCAGAGGGACTAAAGTCTCCGTCTCTCACTGGTCGTTTGAGTCTGTCTAAGTGTGTGTGTCTGTGTGTGTTTATATGAATATATACATATATGCGTTATTGATTGTAATTGAATTTGGTTGGAGTGAACTCTCAGACGATTGTCTAGGCCAAAGCTAGTGATGGATTTTAGGTTTCAGCTACAGTCATCTCAGATTAATGGGAGGAGACCACAGTGGGCAGGGAAACGGAGCGATCAATTCCCCGATAATTCCATATTTTTCACATCATCATCCAAGAGAGAGAGAGGGAGAGAGAGAGAGAAGTAGGAGTAGTGTGGAGTGGATCAGTGGCGTGGAGATGTGGCGCTTCGTCACAAGCCTTTGAGGAAGTGATCTGTTATGTTCTGTATGGAGGTAAATAAATAAATAAATAAACATAGCGGCGGACTAAATTGGAATTAATTAAATGTATGGGTGCGAGTATTGACCCAACTGGACGTAAACGTAATAGATGGCTGGAGAAAGAGATGATGGTTGAAAGAGAGAGAGAGATGAGAGAGATAGAGAGAGAGAGAGGGGGGAAAGCGCGAGTTGTGCACTTCTACTACAACAAGGGCATCTGCAACGTGATCGTGTGAACTAAGAAAAGCAAAACTGCAATATATAAAAGAAAAAAAGAGAAATAAATATGACTCGGATGGCAAATTTACACAAAGGCCCTCTCTGTATCAGGGACAGGACATTTTCATCTTCCCAAAGTCAGCGGTTTACTGATGCAGTACTTTTACGCCCTCCATTAGATAAAGTGCATGCTTGTAGTGTTTTTTTTTTTTTCTGTGTGTGTGTGTTTATACCTAAACCCTCTGGCCAGGCCCAAGCTGGATAGAGATCATGTGTGTGTGTGTGGTGCAGGTTTGAAAGTCCGAGTGGTGGATCCTGTTTCAGCTGATCGTGCATGGAAAGGTTTCTGCCTGCAAAACGGCAAAAAGTAAAAGAGAGAATAATATTTGAAAAAAAGAAAGAAAAAAAAGACAGAAAGAAAGAAAGAAGTGTGTGTGTGCCTTTTGACGTGTGTGGGGGTTTTTGGTGGAAGTGAGAAATCTGAAGAGAACAAGAGCGAGGTGAAAAATGAGCTCGGCCCCCGTTGGCACAAATGTGTTTGTGTGGGCGTGCATTAACATTTACGTGGGCTGGATATGCAAAAGCGCTCAAACAAAAAGAGCGGCTACTCCTAAATAGCCGAACGCTCTGCAATCCATCACCCTGCGCTCGGCGCTGCCCAGACTCGTTTCCCTCCTCTGCGTAAAGAGATGCTTATTTGGCTCAGAGGAGAAGACAATTAGCCCGAGTATGAGTGTGGACTCGGGCGAAATCTCGCCATGCCGAGAGCCGCCGCAGCCGCATGGCAGAACCGTTCGAGGGCCTGACAAGCAATTAGACCGGAATGAGCGACGGTATCTCTCTCTCTGTCTAAAAGATCCTATAACAGCTGCGTTACAGCTTCATTATTTTATTACTGATCCTCATGGCTGGGGGGGGGGGGGCTTTTACAAAGAGATCCTTGATCTCTGGCTTGGGTTCTTCTCTCTTCAAAGCGCCCCCTGGTGACTGGTGCCTTGAGCAGTTCAAGTAATACTTTGACTAAAAAAAAAAAAAAAAAAATGATGTTCCTTTACTGTGTATGAGATTATACCAGTCAGGAATTCTGTTGGAGGAAATGTGAGAGTTTACGGTTTTTCATTAACATACCTCATATTATTATTATTATTATTATTATTATTATTACAAACAAGAGACTAGTAAAGGAACCTTCTATTTCATAAACACAAATTTAAACATTTATAAATGGTTATCACAGTGGCCTCGTACCTCCAGGGTCAAGGGTTCGAATTCTGTGCATGGAGTTTGCATGTTCTCCCCGTGCTTGGTGGGTTTCCTCCAGGTACTCCGGTTCCCTCCAACAGTCCATAAACATGCTGATTAGGCCAATTGGTATTGGTATTGCCCTGTGATGGATTGGCACCCCATCCAGGCTGTACCCCACCCCAAGTCCCCAGGCACAGGCTGCAGGCTTTCAGTGACCCTGTACAGGACTGAGTGAGTGATTGTTGGCAGCTCACAGTGCTATAAGAGGAATAAAGTACTGCAAGGTTATGCTGTTGCAGTCGGATACTTTATTTCCTCATGGTGATGTTCATCAGCTGCTGGACCACACCAGGAGAAGTTCGCCAACAAAAAAGTTCGAGACAAAAAGTCTTACCAAAGCTTTTTTTTCTTTTATCGATTAGTCCTCGGTAAGCACTTTATCCTGGTCAGGGTGGCTCATGGATCCAGAGCTAATGCCAGGATGGGAAAACAGCCCGGATGGGATGCCAAGTAGGGGCAATTAAATATAGCTGGGCCACCTACTCACAGGTTTATAGGAGGTGGGAGAAAAACAGGGGGAGCTCCTGCTCAGGATCTAACCCAGGGCTGGGAATGTTGGTGGGAATGTTCCACTGTTTCACTTTTACTGGGCTTTGTTCAACACTGGAGAGATTTTTATTATTATTATTATTATTATTATTATTATTATTATTAATAATAATAATAATAATAATAATAATAATAATAATGTGTTTAAAAAATCTCTCTAGTGTATTCCTGTCCCTTTATTATTATTATTATTATTATTATTATTATTCCATCCATCCATCTAGGAACCTTTTGTAGTCCAACTAGGGACTGTATTGTATTTAGTCCCATTTGTCCAATCATAGTCAACAGTCAACATTCAGACACTACGGCCAATTTGAGACCGCCAGTTAGGCTAATCTGCATGTCTTTGGACTTTCGGAGGAAACTTTGAGAACCTGGAGGAAACCCACCAAGCACAGTGAGAACATGCAAACCCGATGTACACAGACCCTGAGACGGGAATCAAACCCAGGACCTGGAGATACTGTACAAGGCGACATTGCTAACCATTAAGTGCCACTGTGCCGCCATTATAATAATAATAATTATATTAATAATATTAATAGTGGAACAGAAATACACTAAAGTAATGAATTGACTGAGACAAACAATATAACAAACAGTATAAATAGCACGTTAAACATTGCAGCAGGATGTACAGGTTCACAGGTTATGTGTGCAGATCGAAAAGTTTGGTAAAAATGGAAGTGTTCTTGCACACACTGGGAAACAAAATCACGTCTTACACACACGGAGGGGAAAAAATAAGCGTCGAAAAACTCGGCCTTTAGGCTTTCAGTGTAAGTGAGTTTGGAGTAAACGGGTTATCTGTTATCTCAGTGCAGGAGAATGTGTAGAAATGATTGCTTGTGGTAATCATGCACACACACACACACACACACACACATGAAAGCTACAGAATGTTCACTGGGATATTATATCAGTTATTATTATCATTATTATGAAAAGATGATCGTCTGTTCAGTGGAGGTGGATCTTTGAAGTGGACGATTGTTTTCACTTCTCAGGTTTCAGGGCGTTAGTGTGTGTGTGAGTGTGTGTGTGAGTGTGTATGAGTGTGTGTATATGTGTATCGCTCTCCATTTCAGTAAGTTGTTAAGGGAATTTAAAGGCAGGGATTTTTTTCGGACTTCTGTGTGTTAGAAGTCACTTTGATCAATGTCTGCATCTGCTTCCAGTAGCTGCGGGGCTGGAGAATTGCTGAGAGACGAATTCCTGCGTGTGTGTGTGTGTGTGTGTGTGAGAGAGAGACAGAGAGCAGGTGCGTAGGTGTACAATGTGAGCATGTGCATCCATTTTGCTTCTCCTCGTGGCCGAGGTGTGAAAAGCGGAGCCGTGTGGGGAACGCGGCTCGGCTCGGCCCGGCCCGGCCTCGGCTCAGGCATCCTCTAGTCTCTAATGAGAGGCTTTTTCACTCAGCCGATTGGAGCTAATGAAGCATCCGCACTAACGAGGGAGCTGCATCATGATGGCATGGCGCCATTTGTCCTCTGAAAAGGCATGCATGCACACATCGATATGTCTTTCTGTTTGAGACATAAAGGTTTAAAACACGTCAGATTTGTGCGAGCGCTCTATCATCTTAAGCCATGTAGATAAAACGTTTAGCACATTTGAGGATGAAGGTGAGCAGTAAAACATCAGATTTTTGTGTTGAGACAGCTCTAAAAAACTTTTCTGTGTCACATTAGGGTAAAAAAACATCTAACTTAAGTCACTTCAGGCTGGTAATGTGAACATAGCCTTAGATATTTTTGCATTTTTCTATTTTTTCTATCACAAAATAGTCAAGAAAAATCAATAATCTGCAAAAAAAAAAGCATTTTCTAATATGGAACAAAAATGATTTAACTAAATACAAAAACTGATGAACCAAACTTTGTTAAAATGTAGGACGAATTTCATAAAATTCATCATATTAAAATCTATAATGCAAATTGTTAAAATGTTGCCAGAGTATATAATAATATTGTTATTATATAATAATAATAATAATAATAATAATAATAATAAGAAGAAGAAGAAGAAGAATATCTGAAAATGCGATTTGGAAGAAAATTTATTAAAATCTGGGCAAAGAAATTATTGGAATCTTGAACTCAAAAATATTAAACTTTCGAACAAAAACTTAAAGAAAAAAATAAAATTGGAATGCAAAGTGTTACATTTGAAAGAACAGTTATTAAAACTTGTTCAAAATGTAAATGAAATTAATATTTGCAGAATAAAACATAAAAATAAAAAACAAGTATCTTTGTGCTAGCTCATTACACTTCCAATCATTTTTGTTCACCTTTCACTCATCTTTTTTTTTCACACTTTTGTTTTTTTTTTTCACTTTTTCTATATGGTAATGATTTTTAAAAAGAAAAAAATTACCATATTTGTACATATTCTTATCTGTAAACTATAACAAAAATATAAATGGTTATATAACTGTTATACAGTATGAAAAAGTTGAACATTTATATAAAAATATGGATTTGTTATATGTTCGGAGCAGAATTCACACAAATTCTGGTCAAATAACAACTAATATCTATAAAATATAAATATGTTTGGTGTCTTTAAATATGGCAAATATATGTTATATATGTTATATGTTTATTATATAATCTGTGGATATTTATTAATAGAAAAAGGTAAAAAAAAAAAAGATTTAATGAGTAACACGTAGACTGCTATTTTCTTTCTATAGTTTTAATAAATAGTAATTGTTATTTAAAAAAAAAACAGGAACAATCTGTACAACAATGTTTATTTATTTCAGCAATTACAGTGAAATACGGAATTTTTGCAGCGTATTTTTGTTTCACTTTTCTGAACTACTCTATTTGGTCTAGTTAACGAAATACAGTGGGGGAAATAAGTGTTTGATCCCCTGCAAATTTTCTAAGTTTGCCTGCTTACGAAGAAATGAAGGGTTTATAATTTTTATCATAGGTTTATGGTACAGGATAGAGACAGAATGTCAAGCAAAAATCCGAAAAAAAGCACTTGATACAAATGGTATACATTGATTTGCATTTCAATGAGGGAAATAAGTACAGTGGAACCTCGCATTACGAGCATAATTCGTTCCGGAAGCGGGCTCGTATTCCAAAACACTCGTAAACCAAATAAAATTTTCCCATAAGAAATAATGGAATCTCAAATTATTCATTCTACAGCCCCCCCAAAAAATACATAAAAATAATTCATACTAAATATAAAGTAAAAATTTAACAACAAATTTAGCATTAACCTGCTCTTTACATTTAAAAAAGTAAAAAATAAATCCCGACAGATAAGAGTGTGTGTGTGTGTGTGTGTGTGTATGTGAGGCTAGAGTAAGTGGAGACTCTTGCTTTCAGCCCCTCCTGAGGAGAAAACTTTCTCCTCTCGTCTGAAAACACACAGACATTAACGGAAAGACTTTTGTTCTCTAGTCCAAATTATTAAAGCTTCTCCACTTTGTTTTAATGTTGCTCGCGACAGCGTAACAGCCTGTTAATTCATGCTGGTGTAATGATGAGATGGACAAACTGCTTGATGCCCGTTCTTTTATTTTCTGCATTGTCGGGCTATAGTACAAACTTTCGGGTGGATCCCGCACTTAAATCCAACTGAAAAAACTACCGAAGAACAAAACTCAGGCTCTATATCTTAGTTTACATCTTGCATTCGCGTTCAAACACACCGGACTGCATTACCCACAATGCATCTCCCGCACTGGACTACACTTCCGTAAACAGCGGTCATACGTCTCTCTCCCGCTGATTTTATTTGAAAAAAAAAAAACCCTGTTTTATCTGAAAAAACTTAGAGAAAACTAAGAGAATCACTGCTGTAAAGTAAAACAAATAAACAAATGAACCGCACCTTTCCTCTGTGTGTCAGAGCAGAGTGTGTGTCTCTTGCATTAATGTCTGTGTGTGTGTGTGTGTGCGCGCGCGCGCGCGCGCGCGAGCGTGGTTTCACACTGCCGGCTATGTGTGAAACAAACACACACACGCACGCACGCAGGCATGGCCGGCACGGTGTCGGGTTGCGCTCGCGCAAGCGCACACACACACAGCAATGAGCTGAGGAAGAAAATGGTTTTTTAACCTCTGTATTGAGAATTTCTTTTGCTTTACTCGGGCGACCACACGTGTGTTATGAGCTGTACACACGCGCTTCCGAACACAAAATAAAATATGTTTTACACACACACGGGGTCACAGTGTTATAGTAAACAG